>CM050509.1:83846632-83971735 GCA_027563665.1 Antrozous pallidus
AAATCTCAAAGTTATTAAGGGCCAACTTTTCAAAGGTTGCATGATTACTATGTATAATTAAGTATCTCAGAGTCCTAAAAATTCATGAGACTATAAAATGATTAATGATTTTATAATTTTATTTAAAAAGAAATAAACAGAGTTGGTGCAGATGCGCAGACTCAGAGGAGCTCTGTGCTCCGCCATGGAAAGGTCAGATTTCCCCCTGGGGTTAGGTTGGGTGCACACCGAGGGAGCTGGAGGAGTGGGGAGATCTGAGCCTAAAAAAAGTCTGTGGCTGTTAGAGCTGGTGAACGTGGAAGGAGGCCCTCAGCGCTGGTGGCAGAGGGAATCCCTAGAAAGCAATCCTTTTGGAACTGACAGAGACAGCCCCCAAATTTTGGGAGGGTGTTGGCTGCTAAACCCAACAGAGAAAAGGGGTTTGCAGAGACATACGTGCAGAACCAGAGTCCATGCACTTGGGTTTTTCCTCTCCAAATCCTTGCTTCTGAGTGATAAGCCAGGAACGTGGGATCACCTGGTGGGGAACACCTTGGGAGACTGCAGGGGAGAGCTGTTTTTCTGGAGCCTGGGGATCAGAGCAGGAAGTCACCATTAGAGAGCCAGCTCTGAGGCAGCCCATTCCCAAAAATCAGTATTGAATACCACAGGGGTAGGAGGATCTTAGTTCAGACTAGAGAGGACTAATAGACCTGGAGGTCAATCCAGAAACACTGCCACCAAGGGGCTGAATCACAAAATGACTCTTGTGTAACACAAATTAAGGAATCAATTTTATTTCTACTACTATTTCACCTTTTTTTAAAGTGCCATTTTATGTTCCCTTTATTCTACTTTGGGATTAGTGTTCCAGAGTCTATTTTCATCTATCCCTTAGTATCTTTTTACTCTACCTCAACTCCATCTTTATGCCACCACTCTCTTGCTAACCTTTCCCTATTTGTCTTGTTTCTCTTATCCCTTTCCTACCTTAGACTTTCCTTATTCGTTCTTTTTACCCCCTGTTAAAATTTCACCCTACTTATATATCTAAACTCCAACCACCTGCTCCAAGTCCATACATACCTCTCACCTCTCTGACTTCACTATCCTTAATTGTTTTTCTCTTTGTCCTGTTGTTTTTGTTTACTTGACTGTTGATTATATCGATTTTTTATGCTTGTTTGTGAATTTGGTTTGCTTATTCTTTTCTTTTGGTTTGGTTTGTGTTTTTTTCTTTTTGTTTGTTTGTTTTTGGTGTTGTTATTTTTGTTGTTGTTTGCATTGTTTTTGATAGATTTTTGCTTCTGTGTTACATCATCTCGCTTGATATTAGTCGTTGCATGTAGTTTGTATCAATCTCCAGGTACTTGTTGCTTGCTTTTGTTGGGATTAGTGGCTGTACTATAGGAGTTTTCACCCCATATTTATAGTTTATTCCCCTCTTCTTTCTTATTCTTTCTTTTCTCTCTTACCTCCTTTTTTTCTTTTCTTTTTTTTGTTCCCCCTTTCCCAGTTTCATTTTGGCATTCCTTTGTTTCTTTTTGTGTGTGTGTATGGGTATGTGAGTGTGTGTGTCTGTGTGTGTGTGTGTTTTCTCTTTCTCTCTATTCTTTCTCACCTATCACCTAATTTGCTTTGCTCTGGCAATCACCAATACCGTGAATAAATTCCTGTTCAGTTTCTGGTGCATTGCACTTGGTTGTGTTGTACTTTGTGCCTTTAAATCAACACGGGAGAGTGAGAACCATATAACCAGACACACGGAGAAGAGAGACCATGGGGAGACAAATAAACAGACCACATATGAATGAAAAACAAGCCTCACCAGAAAAGGAGGTAAACAAAATGGGGGCAAGCAACCTGTCAGAAAAAGAATTCAGATAAATGGTCATAAGGTGGCTTCCAGAAGGACAGGAAACTGAGAATAGAATAGAAAACATGATTGAAGAAATAATGACAGAAAACTTCCCTGATATAGGAAAGAAAAAAATCACACAAATCCAAGAAGCTCACAGCGTCAAGCAAAATGAACCCCAACAGTCCAACGCCAAGGCATATTATAATTAAACTAGAGGCCCAGTGCATGAAATTCATGCACGGGAAGGGGAGTATAAGGGGGACCACTCAGTCTGATCTGCACCCTATCCAATCCAGGACCCCTCAGGGAATGTCTGACTGCTGGTTTGTGCCTGCACTTTTAACAGATGACAGCTCCATTGTTGATTCTTTCTTTTCATGCTTAAACCCATTGGAATTAGTAGGTATTCAAAGTTTATATACATTTTGAAGCACACCCTGTATATCTCTAGTCAGTGGTGAAAAGAACCAATGGCAGGTTTGGAATCCCCATACAGGGAATTTTGCTCACTCCCCACATGTCTACCAGTCCACTTTCCACCTTTGGAGGCAGCAGGCAAATCAACGTTGTCTCTAATTAACTCAGAATAGCATATCTCTGTCACCTGCTACCCTGGCGAAGTGTGCTAGGCCCCAAGCGAGGAAGGCTCAATCAGGGCAGCCTTCGCTCTTGGGTGCCGGCACCCAATTTCACTGAGAGGACAGACCTCCTCATCTCTTCTGGGTCCCATTCTTGAATGCTGACCAAAGACACCTCAGCGAGGGCTGCCCACGCCCACCAGGTGTGTCTATCTGTACCTGCTCCCCCTCAGAACCTGCATTAGCCCCACAGAGGCAATCTTGTGGCCACACTGGCCTCTGAGGGAAGAGGGCATCACCACTTAGCCTTCTCACTGTGATATCACAGGTGCCCACCCTCAGCACCTAGAACACCCAGACACTTTCCAAAGGACATGAGTATGCCAGAGGGTATAGACATGTTGGGGTTGATGGAAGTGCTGAGGAGGAGCGAGGAGGTGGGGGAAACTTTCAGACACGATGGTCTAGGACTGTTGCAGGTGTGTGTGGGTGACTGCATGCTGGGGTATGTTCACACACCAGGGGAGGGGGAGAGGTGGAATCACTTACTGCAAGGGAGGCCTGCAGCTGTGCAGATCTGCAAACCCCTGTGGTGCAGCCAGGAAGACATCAATCTTGCCAGGCATGGTGGCTCTCCCTGAGATTGATCTCACACCTTCTGGGCCAGGAGGCAGGACTTGTGCAGTCACTCCTCAGTGCTGATGGCCTGCAGGCACTACTTCAGCCCAGCGAGCCTGCAGGCTCCACTTGGCGAGCTAACGGCGGGCACCGCAGCCATGTGGGGAGTACTGGCCACCCTCCGCCATCTTGCCTCCCCCTCCCAAAGGCTCTCTGCTCACTGTACACCGGCCTGGAGAAGCCTGGGTGGGGTGGGACGCCTGCGCGCTTTCCCCACTGGCAAAAAGTGCATTGTCCACCTACCGCTCTGCACCTGCACCTGTTTCCCATGCCTGGAGTAGGCTGCCCAAGATGACGAAGGAAGCCATCTCGCCCTGCTCACCCCCCTGTCCCTGCCTGTGCATGCTGCCCATAAACCCAGAGAGGGGCACCTGGCTTTGCCTTGGGCAGTGCACTCTGTGCAGCTGGGTAGACAAGCGTCCCACCCAGCCCACCAGTAACCCCACGCAGCCACATATTGCCCACTGGCCCAAAACAGCCAGGGCTGGGTGCATACTTGTGTTTGTCACCATGAACCCAGGTATTCCAACCGGCCCCCAGCAGATTTGTGACTGGACCATAGGCTCAGGGCATTCTGGGATCCCAGCTGCTCAGAGCCTATGTGCCTATGAATGGTGGGTTAATTTTCATACTCCTCCTGATTGGATGGTAAGTGTAGTGGAGGTATGGTCAACTTACATGTTTCTCTTTTATTATATAGGGTGGGCAAACACCAACGGCAAAGTAAGGATCTTAAAAGAAGCCAGAGAGAGACAGAAAGTGATGTACAAAGGAACTCCTCATCAGACTAGCAAGTGATTTCTCAACAGAAACTCATCAAGCCAGAAGGGAATGGAATGAAATATACAGTCATGCAAAGGAAGGATCTGAATCCTAGAATACTGTACCCAGCAAGGCTATCAATCAAAATTGAAGGTCAAATCAGGAGCTTCACAGACAAAAAAGGACTAAGCAAATTCATTACCACAAAAGCAGCAATGCAGGAAATGCTAAAGAGTTGAAGTAAAAAAAAGAATTAGGAAGCGAAGAAGGAACACAGGGGTAAAGAACAAAATGGTGACAAATAAGTACCTATCAATAATAACATTAAATGTAAACGGATTAAATCTTCAATCAAAAGGCATAGGGTAATGGACTGGATAAGAAAACATGACCCATATATCTGTTGTCTACAAGAAACGCATCTCTGAAAAAAGGATGCACACAGACTGAGGGTGAAAGGATGGAAAAAGGTTCTTCAGGAGAATGGAAATGGGAAAAAAGCTTGGATAGCAATACTGGTATCCTAAAAATTAGACCTCAAAGTGAAGGAGATGACAATAGATAAAGAAGGCCACTTCATAATACTAAAGGGAGCAATCCAACAAGAAGAAATCACTCTGGTAAACATATATGCACCCAATACAGGAGCACCCAAATACATAAAATATTCCTGGAGGATATCAAGGGAGAGATTGACAGCAATACAATCATAGTAGGAGGTTTTAATACCCCACTATCACTATTGGACAAATCCACTAAACAAAAAGAAATCAGAAAAGAAACATCAATCCTCAGTGACTCACTAGACCAGATGGAATTAATTGACATCTTCAGATCATTTCACAACATAGGCACAGAATATGCATTCTTCTCAAGTGCACATGGGTCATTTTCAAAGATAGACCATATGTTGAGTCACAGGCAAAGTCTCTCCAAATTCAAGGAGATAGAAATCATATCAAGCATATTCTCAGATCACAGTGACATAAAGCTGGAAATCAACTACAATAAAAACAATCCAAAGAAATCAAACACATGGACACTAAACAGCATGCTATTAAACAACCTGATCACCTCCTAACCACTCCCCTGCCAGCCTGATTGATGTTTAACTGCTCTGCTGCCAGCCTGTTTGCCCCAACTTACCTCCCCTGCTGGTCTCGCCACCCCTAATTCCCCTCCCCTGCAGACTTGATCACCCCCAACTGCTCACCCTTGCAAGGCTGGTCCCTCCAAACTGCCCTCCCCTGCTGGCACTCTTGTGGTGGCCATCTTGTTTTCACATGGGGGCAGGATCTTTGACCACATGGGGGCAGCCATCTTGTGTGTTGGAGTGATGGTCAACCTGCAAATTACTCTTTCATTAGGTAGGATAGAGCCCTGGTGCATGGGTGGGGGCCAGCTGGTTTACCCTGAAGGGTGTCCCAGATCAGGGTGGGGTGAGGGGTGGCCTGGGTGAGGGGCCTGTGGAGGTTTGCATGCCAGCCACGCCCCCCAGTGACCCAAGTGGAGGCCCTGGTATCTGGGATTAATCTATGTCTACAATTGAAACTTTGTAGCCTCGAGCAGAGCCAAGCTTTCTGCTCATTCCTAGGTGGCATCCATTTCTGTTTGAAACTTTGTAGCCTAGAGTGGAGGCCTAGGCTTGCAATGGCAGGTGAAGCGCTTGGCTTCCTCCTTTGCCAGGGAAACCCAAGCCTTTGTTCCCTCCAGCTCAGTGGCTGCCACCATTTCTGTATCTTTTATATTTGAAACTTTGTAGCATTGAGTGGAGGCCCAGGCCGGCAACAGCAGGTGGAAAGCTTGGCTTCCTCTGTTGCCTGGGAAACCCAAGCCTTCCTCTTGCTTTCAGTGGCAGCATCCATCTTGGTTGGTTTTTTTTTTTTTTGCATAATCTTCTCTTGATTGGCTGGTGGGCATGGCTGTGGGTGTGGCTTATGGATGTAGTGAAGGTATGGTCAAATTTGCATATTACTTTTTTATTAGATATGATTGGCAGCTAGTTTGAAATTGAATAGTATTTTTTGTTTTTACCTCCTTGACAAAGTTTATATAACATTATAAAAAAAGTGGCAGCTAGTTTGAAATTGAATTGACATGGCCTAGAACATGTCATCTGCTATGGATACCAGTCCTTAGCCTAAGCCCCCCATAAACCCCTGTGACACCATAATTTTCTTACATGATATTCTACAATGTCTTTCTAATTTTTCATAGTGAAAACAGCATATTGTACAGTTATCCTAAAGAAATTTACAAATTCTTTGAATGTTTGACAGCAATTTAAAAAAGGACAGGAAAGGAATTAATCCCTTTCTGAAGGAATTAAGGCACTGGGAAGGCACTTGAGCATTCTATATTGGCCCTTATTGCTCTTTTGGCCAAGTGGTACCCTCTTCTCACAATCCAAGTGCACACAGCTGTTTTCTGAGCTTTTAGTTCAAGTTGAGGTTGAAGCCTCTGAGGGGCTGGCACCATAGATCTGTCTCTCGCCCTATGGTGTGAGCTGGGTCCTCTCTGGAGAAGAAACTTGGGTCCCCCAAGATATGTGATCAGTAATGGTATCCTGCTAGCAGGCGAGGGGATTCCAAGACAGGTGCTGGGTGTGGAGGCCACGGGGGCATAGACTACCAAGGAGACAAAACTGAACCTCATGTCACCCTGCTTGGCACCAGAGGATGGGTGGTTCGCCAGAGACAGGTAAGATTCCTCAGGGAAGGAATAACCTAAGACAGGTACAGTCGCAGAGGGCCCAGCAGGAGAGAACTTGAAGGTCAACAGAGGTGGGGCATAGACCCTCACCCCCCTAACCTTTCAGGGGCCTGAACTCTCACCCCTTCTGAGGGAGGTCTCCTTGCCCCACAGCTGGTTCGCCTCCCATGCACAGATCAGATTGGGATCCAGGTTACAGACAGAGACTCTGCCTGCAACAGCTACTCTATATCTAAATTAAGTCTAGTACCAGGAATGCTCAGGATCTACTCAAGAATGCAAATAATCTTTTCCACTAATATTTATAGGGTAAACTAAGATTATTGTTTGGGTATTAAAATTGACAGTAAAATAGTAATCACATTTCAGATTAATTTAAATTGGCCAATTGAAATAAGTGAATACTCAAGAAAATGTAAGTGTACTAGATTAAAATCACCTCCTAAAATACTAATTAAAATTTCTGTTAGTAATTCATCTCTTCTTGAAATTGCCTAAAATGCAAAGATGCTAAAGCAGTCATATTTGTGTGCAAAAATTAAAATTTAAAGTTACCAAGACTGCAATATAAAACTTCCAAAGGCCCCCATTAATAAAAAAAAGGGGGGGGGGATATTGGGGCAATATCATTTAAGGAAAAATATCCTATAAGTAAATTACATCTAGAAAATTCTTACTTCAGAAAATTAATTTCCATTTGTAATGCTAACAGGAGGACACCCATGAAAAACACACCTAATGTCAAAATAAGCCAAAGGGAAATCACTGGGGCAAAAATAAAAATAATCTCAAATGTAATTTACAGAAAAGATTCCTTTATTAACTATTGGTCAAGAATATGTTTTTATATTTTCAGAAAACAACTCCAAGACCATATGGATTCCTGCAACAAGGTGGAACTAACAGGTCTGTTCCAACCACAACGATAGTCCAGAGATGGAAGATGCTGACAACACCTTGCCATGCTAACAGTTAGCAGCTGTGGCTTGCTGCAGGTTGCCTAGGACCAAACCAGAGAGTGTAGAACCTTCATTGCCACCGTTTTTCTGCCATCCAGATACCATTGCTTACCTGTACACATGAGGAACTATTTGACATTGAAACTGGGACTCAGAACTGTTGGACATTCTAATTGAGACTCAAACATTTTTTGTTCTTATATGTTTATTTCTAGTATGTAGATGCAAGATTTTTTTTTAAAGAAAAGAAATGGGGGGAAAAGATACAGCGGCAAAGAAGCAATGAACATACTGTCAAACTACAGTGGGAAGGCAGGGAAGGGTGGGGGCCGAGGGCTGCAGGAGATCAACCGAAGGATTTGTATGCATGCCTATAAGCATAGCCAATGGTTACAAGACACTGGGTGGGCATGTGTTGGGAGGTCAGGGAGGCCGGGGAGGAGGTTAATGGGGGGAGAAAGAAACATATGTGGTTAGGAGGCGATCAGGTGACATCTCCAGATCTTTTCACACCACAGACACAAGCAGTTATGGGCAATCAGGAAGGCAGGCAGGTGAGCAGGTGGGAGCCAGCAGTCCTGGATTGTGAGAAGGGTCCCAGATTGGAGAGGTTGTAGGCTGGGCTGAGGAACATTCCCCCCCCCCCACGACACACACACACACACACACACACACACACACACACACACACCTGCACAAATTTCATCCACACAGCCTCTAATATATAAATATTAGTCAATTAAAATAGACGCAAATATAAGAATATGATCTTCTGGCCGAGACTGGTTTGGCTCAGTGGATAGAGTGTGCGGACTGAAGGGTCCCGGGTTTGATTCCGGTCAAGGGCATGTACCTTGGCTGTGGGCACATCCCCAGTAGGGGGCGTGCAAGAGGCAGCTGATCGATGTTTCTCTCTCATCGATGTGTCTGACTTTCTATCCCTCTCCCTTCCGCTCTGTAAAAAGAAAAAAAAAAATTCAATAAAAAAATATTTTTTAAAAAAAGAATATGATCTTCTGGTACAATATATTAACAACACGGATACATATTTGAGGACACTAATTTATATAGAACTGGTACCCCTGTGCACGATTCTGCGCATCAGTAGCACTCTGCATGGACTTGCTGCTCTGCACCCGCTGCCCAGAGGCTCTATTTAGCCCAGAAGCACATCAACAGCCTAGCATGGAATACTTACCTAGTCTCTAGGACAACTATGCAAGTGTTCTGTGCCGTGGCCTGGCCAGAGGCCCATCCGTGGCTGGGAGCGGAATGCTTACCTTGTCACTGAGGCAGCAAAGCAAGCATTCCACCTGGGTGCTCACACTGCCCACTCTCTGTGGCTGTCTCTCCCACCCCCAGGCCTGGGGGACTCCAGTGGGGCTGAGAGGACTGGACACCGCCATCTTGTGGCTATGGGTGCCACCATCTTTGTAACAGAGTGGTGGTTAATTTGCATATTCCTCTTTTAATAGATAGGGTAACCTTAATTTAACAAAAATATCTTCTCAACGCTTTCCTCTGCAAGAAGAGCTTAGCATAAACTGACAAAATATTTTACTTCTCAACGGTATTTTGCTTGCTGCGTAAATAAGTCTTAGAGGTTTATTCTTGCAACTTATTATTCAGCATCATAAATTATTTTATTATATTTTTATTGATTTTAGAAAGAGAAGTAATGAGGGGGAGAGATAGAGAAACATTGTGATCTAGTGGAATTTAGCTGTCAATCCCTTAGTGAACAGGATGACGCCCAGCTAACTGAACCCCACCAGCCAAGGATATAGCATTTTGTTTTAAAAAGTTTGGTACATTGTTTATCTAGTGAGTTTGTTTTCCCCATTATATTTTTATGTTAACATATCAATGTCTCCAAAAACTTTTATCTCTATGGATATTACTAATAATGATAAGGTAGGTATCTCATATTTTTTAAATGTGAAAAATAAAATATGGTGACTTAGTATTTCAACAAACAATTTAAGTAGTTTCACCTATTTCACCTGAATAAGAATTAATTTTTTCTCAAATTATATCAACAAAATATATTCACACGTCACTATTTAAATGAGGAGTCTCAGTTTGATTTGGTGTTAATATTAACAAATCACATTCCTCACACAATCTATCAAATGTACATGTGGAAACCATAGCAACTATTATAGTATAAATCTTTATCCTCACAAAATAGCAAAGAGTCATATTAGGATTATTCATTAAAAATTCAATATTTGAAGAAAGATGGCAGCTGGCAGGATATAGTTGATGGAGAGGAAGTGAGTGCATGAGGGGAAGAAAAGAGAGTGTGTGGCCGAAACCAGTGTGACCCAGTGGATAGGGCGTCGGTCTGAGGACTAAAAGGTCCCAGGTTCGATTCTGGTCAAGGGCATGTATCTTGGTTGTGGGCACATCCCCAGTGATGGGTGTGCAGGAGGCAACTGGTCGATGTTTCTGACTCTCTATCCCTCTCCCTTTCTCTCTGTAACAAATCAATAAAACATATTTTTTTAAAAAAAGAAAGGATAGTGTGTGGATGTGTGTAGTGTGTGTGAGTGAATGAGGGAAAGTTAAATCCAGGCAGGAGCAGCAGGGGCTGGAAGGCCAGGATCTCTTGGACAGGGAGAGACTACCACCACTGTGGGAAATCGCAGGACTGTGAGACTCAGGCCAGAGCCCACACCATCTTTAAGGGGAGAACAGCCTTCTCTATGACCTTATCAGTATCACCAAGCAGACAGGCCTTTGACCTGCCACAACCGAGCAGCCACTCCAGCCAAAATCTTGCTGTCCTTCCCGCAGCCCCGCAGCCCCTGGGACCTCCACCTCCAAAGGTGCACTGCTCCGACAGCAGTAAGTGAACTTCCCCCCTCCCCAATGGCAGAACTCTGGACACCATATTTGTGCATTTCCAGGGAGCAGCCAAACAGGGCACACCAATCTGTAGGCAGCGCCTGTGAGCCACTGGGAGCCCCCACTGAGTGTGAATTTGTACATACAAGGGCGTGCTCCCCCAAGGTAGAAGCTCTGAACTCTGAACTCCCTCATCCTGAATAACTGACCACAGACACCCCAGCTCTGCACCTTCAATGCCAGGGCCTCTCAGAGTGCATCAGAGTTCTGCACAGGCAAACTTACTTCCATAGTTGTGCATTTCCAATGAGCAGCCCCCTGAGCTCATCTATCCACAGCATGCTCTGGGGAGCAGCTGTGAGACTCTGCTGGGTGTGATTCTGCACAGACAAGGGTGCGCTGCTGTGAAAAAGTTCTGAATTCCCTCTTCCTAAATAACTGCCAACAGTCACCCCAGCTGCTCAACCTCAGTGCCAGGGCCCCTCTGAGCTCTGAGCCAGCACACATGCACCTCCACAGTTGCACATTTCCAACAGGCAGGCACCCTGAGCCCATCTATCTACAAGGCTCTCATGAGAGCTGCTATGAGCTCTTGCTAGGTGCGATCTTGGAAAAAAGGAACTCATTCTCCCTTGGCAGTAGAAATTCTGAATTCACTCATCCTGGATACCTGCCAACAGACACCTCAATTACACAGCTTCAGTGCCAGGGCCCTTCAGAGTGCTTCAGTGCGGCTCAATAGAAAATGCACTATGGGTGCCCTTATGAGTTGCCACAGGGAGCATGTGCCTATCCACCACAGGTGCAGCAGCAAAAGCTGAGTCTGCACACCCCACAACTAAAGAACTTCGGACACCACAGTCATGCCTTTCCTGAGCCCCATCACTCCAACAGATGGTTCCTGGGTGCTGATGTGAATTCCCTATGGGCAATGCATGATTTCAATCAAGGATGCAAGACAGCAAAAATTGGGAAACCCTTTTCCATAGCTCCTGACTTCTAGACACCACAATTGTGCCTTTCCAATTTACAGGCCAACATCAAGAGGACCCAAATATCTCAAGTAGAGAGCTGCACTAGATTACCAAGCCCAGGAGACCTAGAAATCACATCAGTAGCAACATTCCCAAAAGAACCTGGGTAGCAAAGCAATAGGATCTATAATTAAAACATTACAGCAAAACACAGGAAGATAAAAAAAAGCAATCCCCAAAGGAAAGAAAAAGAGGAATCACCAGAAAGGGAGTTAAATGAAGTCAAGGGTAGCAACATACTAGAGAAATAATTCAGAGTAATGGTTATGAGGATGCTCAAATGGCTGGATGACAAATACACACAACTCAATGACAATTATAAGGAGCTGAATGAGAATGTCACCGACATAAAAAGAAATCAAGCAGAGATGAAGAACGACATAGCTGCAGTAAAGAACGCAATGGAAGGCTTAAAAAGTAGACTAGAAGGGCCTGAGGACCACATCAGTGAATTAGAAGACCAGGTAGGAAAAAACACACAAACATGGCAGCAACTGTAAAGAAAACCTAAAAAGCAAGAGAAGAGCCTAAGGGAGCTTTGGGACAACACAAAAGAAAACAACATTCACATAATCGGGATATCAGAAGGAGAGGAAGAGAAACAATGAATAGAAAACCTGTTCAAAGAAATAATGACAGAAAACCTCCCTGATATTGGCAAGAAAAAAACTATGCAAATCCAAGAAGCATATAGAATCCCAATCAAGATGAGCCCCAAAAGACCAACAGCAAGACACATCATAAATAAATTGGCAAACACCAACAACAAAGTAAGAATCTTAAAGGCTGCCAGAGAGAGACAGAAAGTTACCTACAAGGGATCCCCTAGTAGAATATCAATGGATTTCTCAACAGAAACACTCCTGGCCAGAAGGAAATGCAATGAAATTTACAAAGTGATACAAAGCAAGGAACTATACCCAGCAAGGCTAGCATTCAAAACTGAAGGTGGAATAAGGAGCATCACAGACATAATAGAGCTAAGAGAGTTTATCACTACCATGCCAGCAATGCAAGAAATGCTAATGGGGCTGCTGTAAAAAGAAGAAAGAGAAAGGCAAGAAGAAACACAAACACTAAAGAAAAATATGACAACAAACAAGTTCTTATCAATAACATAAAACATAAGTGGATTAAATGCACCAATCAAAAGACATAGGGTAGCTGAATGGATAAGAAAACATGACCCATATATTTGCTGTCTACAAGAGACTCACCTCAGAATAAAAGATTCACACAGACTGATAGTGAAGGGATGGAAAAATATTTTTCAGAAAAATAAAAATGAGAAAAAAACTGGGGCAGTGATCCTTATATCTGATAAAATAGACCTCAAAGTAAAGGCCATAGCAAGAGATAAGGAATGCCACTAAATAACACTAAAGGGAGTAATTCAACAAGAAGATATAACTCTGGTAAACATATATGCACCCAATACAGGAGCACCCAAACACATAAAACAACTTCTGGAAGTTACTAAGGGAGAGACTGATAGCAAGACAGTCATAGTAGGGGATTCAATACTCCACTGACACCACTGGATAAATCATCTAACCAAAATCCAGCAAAGAAAGAGAAATTCTAAATGACTCACTAGATCAGATGGACTTAATTGACATCTTCAGAAAATTTCACCCCAAAGATACAGAATATACATTTTTCTCCAGTGCACATGTAACATTTTAAAAGATAGACTACATATTGTGACACAGGCAAAGTCTCTTTCAATTCAAGAACATATAAATCATAACGAGCATCTTCTCAGACCATAATGGGATAAAACTAGAAAAAAACAAAAACAATGAAAAAAAATCTAACACTTGGAGACTAAATAGCATGATATTATACAATCATTGGGTTACCAAAAGAGATCAAAATAGAAATTAAGTCATCTAGAAACAAGTGACAATGAAAACAAAACAATCCAAAATCTATGAGACACACTAAAAGAAGTCCTGAGAGGGAAGTTCATAGCTCTACAGGCCTACCTTTAAAAAAAAAAAAGGAAAAAGGTAACAAACTATCTAACCTTGCAACTAAAAGAACTAGAAAGAGAGCAACAAGAAAAACCCCAGAGTAACCTGAAGGAAAGAGATAATAAAATCAGAGCAGAAATAAATGACATAGATACCAAAAAACAAACAAACAAGAAAACAATACATAAGATCAATGAAACCAAGATCTGGCTCTTTAAAGGATAAACAAGATTGATAAACCCTCAGCCAGACTCAAGAAACAAGGAGAGAGGACCCAAATAAACAAAATCAGAAATGAAAGAGGTGATGTTTACACCCAAAAGATTGTAAAAAAATATTATGAACAGCTCCACTCCCCAAAAAAATGGACAAACTTGACAAAATGGACACATTCCTAGAAAAATATAAGCTTCTAAAACTCAACCAGGAATCTTCAGAAAACCTAATTAGGTTGATAACTACTGATGAAATTGAAACAGCAATTAAAAAAAGCTTCCAGAAAACAAAAGCACTTGACCAGATAGCTTCGCAAGGGAGTTTACCCAAACATTCAAAGAACTAAAACCAATCCTTCTTAGACTATTCCAAAAAATTCAAGAGGAAGATACACTTCCAAGCTCTTTCTATGATGCCAGCATTACCCTATTCCAAAACCCAGATAAAGACACCACAAAGAAAGAGAATTATAGGCCAATATCCCTGATGAACATAGATGCTAAAATCGTCAACAAAATTCTAGCAAATCAGATCCAGCATTACATTACTAAGATCATACACCATAACCAAGCGGGATTTGTTCCAGGAATGCAAAGCTGGTATAATATCCTCAAATCAATAAATGTGATACATCTCATTAAAAAAAGTGAAAGACAAAAAAGATCACATAATCCTATCAATTGATGCAGAAAAAGCATTTGATGAAATTCAACGCTCCTTTCAGATAAAAACGCTCAGCAAAGTGGAAATAGAGGGATCATACCTCAACATAATAAAAGCCTTATATGAAAAACCTACAGCCAACATCATAATCAATGGGCAAAAACAAAAACCATTATCACTAAGAACAGGAACAAGACAGGAATGCTTGCTTTCCAAACTCCTGTTCAATATAGTACTAAAAGTGCTAGCCACAGCAATCAGACAAGAAAAAATAAAGGGCATCCTAATTGGAAAAGACAAAGTAAAACTGTTAGTATTTGCAGATGACATGATACTGTACATAGAAAACCTTAAAGAACCCATAAAAATTATTTAACTTAATAAATGAATTTGGCAATGTAGCAGGATACAAAATTAATGTCAAGAAATATATAGCATTTCTGTACACCAACAGTGAACTTACAGGAAGAGAGACTAAGAAAAAAATGTCATTTACCATCACACCAAAAAAAGTAAGATACCTAGGAATAAACTTAACTAAGGAGGTAGAAGACCTTTGCTCACAAAACTACAGGACATTGAAAAAAGAGATAAAGGAAGAAATAAATAGATGGAAGAGAATACGTTGTTCATGGATTGGTAGAATCAACATCATCAAAATGTCCATACTATCCAAAGCAATCTATAAATTCAATGCACTCCCCATTAAAATACCAACGGCATAGCCGAGACCGGTTTGGCTCAGTGGATAGAGCGTCGGACTGCAGACTGAAGGGTCCTGGGTTCGATTCCGGTCAAGGGCATGTACCGTGGCTGCGGGCACATCCCCAGTGGGGGGTGTGCAAGAGGCAGCTGATCGATGTTTCTCTTTCATCGATATTTCTGACTTTCTATCCCTCTCCCTTCCATTCTGTAAAAAAATCAATAAAATATATTTTAAAAAAATAAAATAAAATACCAACGGCATATTCACAGACCTAGAACGAACTCTCCAAAAATCCATCTTGAATAAAAAAAGAGCTCAAATAGCTGCAGTAATCTTGAGAAAGAAAGGCAACATAAGAAGGATGTCGATATCAGATATGAAGTTGTATTACAAAGCCACTGTTCTCAAAAATGCCTGGTACTGGAATAAGAACAAACATATAGATCAATGGAACCCAGAAGTTGATCCAAGACTCTATGCTCAGTTAATATTTCACAAAGGAGGCGAGATCAAACACTGGAGTCCAGACTGTCTCTTTAATATATAGTGTTGGGGAAATTGGACAGATACATACAAAAAATGAAACTAGACCACAAACTTACATCATACACAAAAATAAACTCAAAATGGATAATGGACTTAAATGTAAAACGGGAAACCATAAAAATAGTAGAGGAATTTACAGGCAGCAAAATCTTACTGAAGCAATATCTTCACTGATACAACTGCTAGGGCAATAGAAATTAAAGAGAAAATAAACAAATGGTACTACATCAAAATAAAAAGCTTCTGCATAGCAAAAAAAAAATCAACAAAACAATAAGAAAGCCCATTGCATGGGAGAACATACTTGCCAATGTTATTTCTGATAAGGATTTAATTTCCAACATTTACAGGGAACTCAAACAACTTAACAAAAGGAAGATAAACAACCCAATCAGAAAATGGGCAATGGACCTAAATAGATAATTTTAAAAGCAGACATAAGGAAGGCTCAGAGGCATATGAAAACATGCTCAAAGTCATTAATTATCTGAAAGATGAAAATCAAAATGACAATGTAGTACCATCTCATACCTGTCCGAATGACTATCATCAACAAATCAACAATCTACAAGTGCTGGCGAGGATGCTGATAAAAAGGAACCCTTATGCACTGCTGGTGGGAATGAAGACTGGTAAGCCACTGTGGAGAATATACTTAATGTTATTTTTTTAAAAAAAAACCCACAAAATGGAAGTCCCCGTTGACCCTGTGATCCCATTTCTAGTAATATATCCCAAGAAACTAGAAACACCTATCAGAAAGGATATATGCACCCCTATATTTATAGCAGTACAATTAACCATAGCTAAGATTTGGAAAGAGCTTAAGTGCCCATCAGCAGATGACTGGATTAGAAAACAATGGCACATCTGCACAATGGAATACTATGCGGCTATAAAAAGAGGGAATTCTTATCATTTGAGGCAGCATGGATTGCACTGGAGAGCATTATGCTAAGTGAAATAAGCCAGTCAATGTAAGAAAAATACCATATGATGTCATTCATTTATAGATAATAAAGAAAATTATAACCTGATGATCAAAAAGATAGATACAGCAGCAGAGAAGCATCGAACAGACTATCAAATTACAGTGGGAAGGTTGTGGGGGAAGGAGGAAAGAAATCAACCAAAGGACTTGTATGCATGCATATAAGCATAACCAATGGATGCAAGACACTGAGGGGGTGAGACGATGTATAGTAGTGGGGTGGGGAGCAATAGGGGTATATGGACACATGTAATACTTTAATCAATAAAAAAATGAAAACAAAATATTTGTAATCACTTTTGCATGTCTTATAATTTTATCTTAATGGGAGTTTGGTTTTGCTATACTGGTTAGTAAGGAAAAGATTAGTATTTTAATAAGCTCTGCAGTTTTTTGACTAAAGATACAGAGTAGCAGTTAATAATTTTCACATATGGAAATAACAAGCTGTACTAACTAAAATTTCATGCTTGAAACATATTGTCCTATAAAATAGCATAGCTTCTAAGAAGCTTGTACAAACTTTATCATTACACTAGATGCCCAGTGCAAGAAATTCGTTCATGGGGGGTGTCCCTCAGCCCAGCCTGCACCCTCTCCAATCTGGGACATCCGTCTCACAATCAAGGACCGCTGGCTCCCAACTTCTCACCTGCCTGAATTCCTGATTTCCCCTAACTGCTTCTGCCTATCAGCCTGCTCACCACCTATGCACTCCCTGGCCAGCCTGATTGATGTCTAAATGCTCCCCTGCCAGCCTGTTTGTCCCCAACTTCCCTCCTCTGTTGGCCTGGTCTCCCCCAACAGCCCTCCCCTGCTGTCCTGGTCACCCCTAACTGCCCTCCCTTGCAGGCTTGATCACCCCCAAATGCTCTCTCTTGCAAGACTGGTCCCTCCTAGCTGCCCTCCCATGCTGGCCATCTTGTGTCTACATAGGGGAAGGATCTTTGACCACATGGGAGCAGCCATCTTGAGTGATGGTCAATCTGCATATTACTCTTTTATTAGATAGGATAGAAGCCTGGTACATGGGTGGGGGCCAGCTGGTTTGCCCTGAAGGGTGCACTGGATCAGGGTGGGGTTTCTTTGGGGAGTGGGGTGGCCCAGGTGATGGGCCTGTGATGGTTTGCAGGCTGATCATGCCCCCCTCCCAGTAACCCAAGCAGAGGTCCTGGTATCTGGGATTTACTTATCTTCCACAATTGAATCTTGGTAGCCTGGAGCAGAGCCAAGTCTTCTGAAGGCTCAGTGGTGGCAGCCATTTCTGTTGGAATTTATTTACCTTCTATAATTGAAACTTTGTAGCCTGGAGTGGAGACCTAGGCTGGCCAGGGCTGCAGAAGCTTGGCTTCCTAAATCCCCGGGGGTAATTCTAGCATCTGCTCTCTCCAGCCCCATGGCTGCCACCATTTCTTTTGGGATTTATGTATCTTCTATAATTGAAACTTTGTAGTATTGAGTAGAGGCCTAGGCTAGCAAGGGCAGGTGGAAAGCTTGGGTTCCTCTACTGCCAGGGACACCCAAAACTCCCTCTTGCCTTTAGTGGTAGCAGTGCTCTTGATTGGGGTTTATTTACATATTTGCTCCTGATTGGCTGATGGGCACGGCTTGTGGGTTTAGTGTAGGTATGGTCAATTTGCATATTACCCTTTTATTAGATAGGATTATGGAAACTATTATAGTACATTAGTGGCCTGGTTGCATGAAATTCATGCACGGGAGGGATGGTTCCCTCAGCCCATCCTGCACTCTTTCTAATCAGGGACTCCTTTGGGGATGTCTGACTGTGGGCAGTCAGAGATGTCTGACTGTTGGCAGTCAGACATGACTCTCACAATCTAGGAACACTGGCTTCTAACTGCTCATGGCCTGCCTGACTGATCACCCCTAACCCCCCTGCCTGCCTGCGTGATTGCCCCTAACTACCTCTGCCTGCCTGATTACCCCTAACCACCTCTGCATACCTGCCTGATTGCCCTTAAGTGCTCCCCTGGTGGCCTGATTGCCCCTAACTGCCTCTGCCTTGCCCCACACCTGGGACCCAGGTTTCCCTCCCTCTGGTCAGCTATAGGCACCCAGGACCTAGGCCAGCTTCACTCAGGCTGGCTACATCCACAGGAAGCCACAAGTATCCAGGACCACAGTGCATGCTGCCTAACCCAAGGGCTGGAAAGGGCCCCCATTCCTCTATGTATCTGCCTGGTTGAATCCCACTACTCTGACCACCGTGGCTTAAAGAACTTTGCCAAATATATTCTACCAAGCCTCCTGGGGAGAGGGCACCAGTTGAGAAACTGGAGATGCTACAGCCCCGCTGAGGGCAGGCCTTCCTCAGCATCTCCAGAAGCTGGAGCACCTGGCTGGTGGGTGCTGTGGTTAGAAGGCTCCTGGCCCCGATCCTGGCCCAAGGAGTTGGGGAGTCTCGGAGTGTGTGTGGTGCTTGGGGAAAGGGTGACCTTACTGAACTTGCATACACTGCCACTGACAATGGTGTGAGGTCATGGAGACTGAGGGAGCAAAGAAATGCATCCAGAAGGGGGGGGGGCGTCCCACGCCAACCCAGCAGGTGGGCACCTTTCTGACAGCACATCCTGCAGACAGCTTGCCTTGCAGCCCCAGGCAAGCCTCTTGCAGCCGCCCCACCCCTCTGTGGGGTCCCCGCCTGGGGTGTGCACGCATGCTGTGCTGCTGCCACCGCTGCCAACCAACTGGCCTGCAGCGCCAGCCCCATGGGGCCCCAGCCTGGGGACCGTACGCTGTACCATGGCCACGCCCCCACAAGCCTCACCAGCTTCACTTCCGGTCCTGCTGGCCACTCCCCCTGCATCTACCATCATAACTATATTTCCCCCATTCTTGGTGCTCTCGGCACTCGATGTCTGCTTCTGGTTCAGTTATGCAAGAACCAAGAGGACTGTGAACTTCCTGCAGCTGGTGGTGGCCACTAGGGTCTCCGCACACCCCAGAGCCTGGCAGCCAGGCCCCACCCCCATCGTGGGTGCTGGGCTGGGAGGCATACAGGGACCCCTGGGCCTCACACAGTGGCGGCCACCAGGGTATCCACATGCTCCAGAGGGCAGCAGCCAGCTCCCTGTCATAGGCACTGGGCTGGGGGCATGGACCCAAACTGCCTCTTGGCTCACAGCCCCACCTCGCATCTGGTGCTCATTACCCAAGGTGTCCCGGGTGCTCATTTGCATGTCCCACATGGCAGGTAAGCCCCACAGCTCACTCACAGCCTAACTATCAGAGAAACCAACATGCGAGCCTTGTGAGGGGATCCCATGGCATCAAATTCCTCTAACCATCCCGAGGTCACTGTGAAAGGATGAGACTCAGTCACAATAACTGTAAGGAGGAATCTCTCCGGCCCTTAAGTACCGTATGGGCAGAGCTTATAGCATGGTGCTTGCTTCTGCAGCACTGTGGCTACGCCACCGCCAGCCTTGCTGGCTTCGCCGGTCTCACCTCCTGTCTCCTGGCCATGCTCCCTGTCTGCTGGCCATGCTCACTGGCCTTGCCCCCTGTCCATGCCCCCTGTCCATGTCCCCTGTCCACTAGTGACACCCCCTGTCTGCTGGCCATGCCCCCTGCTCCTGATTGGCTGGTAGCGTAGCGGAGGTACGGTCAATTTGCATGATACTCTTTTATTAGATAGGATGGTTTATGGAGATTTTAAAAAGTACAGGATTGCTTGAGAATATCACATTAATATTATTGTTTTAAAAATGGTTATGAAAGTTCTAGAGTGAGAGGCTAATTATTTATTATAATTTCAAAAATCTTACTAGATACATAACTGCTTCTGCTTAATATTGATATAAAATATTAACCTAATAGTAATGTTTGGGTTACATAAAGAAAATTTAAATTTGTGTACTGTAATTATTAAATGTGGCCACTTGCTTCAGGTCTTGCAAAACCACACCTTTTCAAGATACTTTCGTAGACAGCCCTATCTAAAGTTGCAGTCTGATTGCCCTCTAAAAATCAACTTGCAAACCCCTACTCTACATTATGTTTCCTCATAACACTGTCACCTTCAAAAAAGATTACAAAAATTGCTTCTTAAGTTGATTGTTTATTGCATTATGTGCACCTTTAAAATATAAGTTCATAGAGGGCAGAGCCACTTTTTTTCTGTTTTGTATTCTAATAGAACCCACTTACCTAGAAAAGGGTGTGGTATAGGATATTTGATAAATGTTTATTATATAAAATTTGATAATACATATAAACTATTTTATAAAATGACAACTTTTATGTCTATATTTTACTATTATTTATCTTTTTATTATTTTTCTCTCAAAGACATTTTCTTTGTATTGCATCTTTACTATGACATTCTTCTCAAGGATTCCAAACAACCTGGTCTTTCTTTTCTAATCAGTTCTTAATGTTTACAATTTTTAAATGAAGAAAGTAAACATACACCTTGCTAAATCCATACTGCTCAACTTACCTTGAATTCCTTTTAATATATTCTAAACCTCACTATATCCAAATATGAACATCACCTCACTTTATATGTTGAATTTTACTTGAAACTAATATCTATACTTTTCCATTTAGTATTATGTTCTGATTTATTCTTTTCAACTTGACTAAATACAACTTGTCTCTACTGTCTACTCTCACATATAATGTAGTGGGTTATAATAATATAGTTTGTTTTATAAAAATATTATTTTATTTACTAGTATATTGTGTTTAGTAAAGATTTTTTTCTTTAAAAATGAAAGAAAATTAGAGCTATTCATTGTATTTGAATAATAAAGGTATCATTAAATTTACTTTATTAAGTATAAATCAAATTTAAGTGAAATTGAGGTTAATTTAATCATCTCTGTTTGAAAAGATTTTAGTATTAAAGGTCCTCACTCAATTTTTATTGACCTGGGAAGATTAACACTATATTTATAATCAGCCAATCTTTATAGTTATCAGCTAAGTAATGGAAACTTTAATTGTAAAATAAACCAAAAAGACAAAACAAAAAAACAACAGACCAGTTACTCTCAAGGTACCATAAGTTCTACTACAATTAAAATGTATTACTACTGATATATATCTTTTATAAATTCCATATATTAGGCTGTATTCTCCTCAGTATCTATTTGTACCTGTACAATGCACACTGATTACTGAGGTGCCTCTGAGGAATCATTATTCAAATATAACTGCAGCCTGACAAAAATCTCATATATACTCAGAATATCAATGAAAAATAGGTATTATACGTATTAGTGAAATTAATAAACTCAAAGATGTTTTCATTTCCAGTCCCTCATATACATTGCTAGGCCATGATCTTTCATGATTTTCTCTCTGAAAAAGATAATTGACTTTATTTTTTTTGACAATGCAAGGCTCTCACTAATCTCAGAAAAGCTAAGGATGTTTACATAAATGGGTAATCATTTAATATTAATATTTTCCAAGTGAATTTTTCAAATATGTAAAATATTGTCAAAATTAGATTTTTAATCCTAATACATTCATAAAAACCTCCCTATGCTAGTTTAGCATTAAATGTTATTGAGCAAATTCTCAAAACTTGTTATGTAATAATAGAGGCTTAGTGCAAAAAATTAGTGCAGGGGGGTGTCTCTCAGCCCAGCCTGCACCCTCTCCAATCTGGGACCCCTCAAGGGATGTCTGACTGAACGTTTAGGCCCAATCCCGGTAGTACATCCCTCTCACAATCCAGGACTGCTGGCTCCCAATTGCTCACCTGCATGCCAGCTCGATCGCCCCCTAATCACTCCCCTGCCAGCCTGATTGATGCCTAACTGATTCCCTGCCAGCTTGATTGGCCATAACTGCCCTCCATTAAAGGTTTGGTCACCTCTAACTGTCATCCCTTGTGGGCCTAGTCCTCCCCAACTCCTCTTCCTCAGCTGCTCTTCCCTGCAGTCCCAGTCACTACTAACTTCCCTCCTCTGCCGGCCAGGTCACCCCTAACTGCCCTCTCCTGCAGGCTTGATTGCCCTCAACTGTCCTCTCTGGCTGGCCTGATCCCTCCCAATTGCCCTCCTATGCTGGCCATCTTATGACAGCCATCTTGTGTCAACATGGGGGCAGCCATCTTTGACCAAATGGAGTCAGCCATCTTGTGTGTTGGAGTGATAGCCAATGTGCATATAACTCTTTTATTGGATAGTATAGAGACCTGATGCATGGATAGGAGCCAGCTGGATTGCCCTAAAGGGTGTCCTGGATCATGGTGGGGGTTCCTTTGGGGCATGGGGTGGCCTGGGCAAGGGGCCTGTGATGGTTTGCAGGCTTGCCACACCCCCAGCCAACCAAGTGGAAGCCCTGGTATCTGGGATTCATTTTGGGATTCATTTATCTTCTATAATGGAAACTTTGGAGCCTTGAGTGGAGGGCCAGCCAGGGTATGCAGGAAATGTGGCTTCCTCCATTGCCGGGGAAACCTAAGCCTCTTGTTCGCTCCATGGCTGCAGCCATGTTGCTTGGGTTAATTTCCATACTTACTCCTGATTGGCTGGTGTGCATAGCTTGTGGGTGTGGTGGAGGTATGGTCAATATTCATACTACTTTTTTATTAGATAGGAGTAGTGGCCCGGTGCATGAAATTCAGATACATGGGTGGAGGGGGTGTGTCCCTAGGCTTGGCCTGCATCCTCTCTAATCTTGGATCCCTGTGGGATCCAGCCTAAACTGGCAGTTGGAAAACCCTCTCACAATCCGGGACTACTGGCTCCTAACTGCTCACCTGCCTGCCTGCTTGATCTCCCCTAACCACTCTGCCTGCTGGCCTGCTTGCCCCCAACTGCACCCCCCTGTCAGCCTGATCACCGCCAACTGCCCTCGCCTCCTGGCTTGATCACCTGTAATTGTCTCTGCCTCGGCCCTGCCACCATGGCTTTGTCTGGAAGGACATCTGGAATGTTTCATAGTCTAATTAGCATATTACCCTTTTATTAATATAGATAGGATATGACATACTACCACAACTATAACATATATACCAGTATTACCTATGAAAATATGTACTTCATGAGATAGTAAGGCATCTAATACATTATATTATATACATTATAAGTAGTAGAAAATACAGTATTTGTAGCAATAATATACACCCTGTGACTTCCCTTCCTAATCTGGGAATGGTTCCCAGGTCTTTGAACATTTCCTAGCCCCTAATGTATTTTTTTTTTGCCATTTAGTGTAACTTTATTTACTGTTTATTGCACATCATTTGAGGTCTTTAATTTCTAACCACCAAAGATTCAAAGGACTATTTTTTCCATGAATTTTAACATTAACATTAGTGAATTCCTGTATTCATGTGTTTTTATTGTAAACATCTGAATTATTCACATTACCATAGATTCTGAACTCATAAGCGTGGACCATACACAGGCTGGCAGCAAGCCAGGAAGCCACTCTGCAAGCAAACTGACACTCTGTATGAGAAGAAAAGTCATAGCATAACATTTAATGTCCGACTTTAATTCATATACTATTGGGGACTCAACTGCTTGGTTGGTGATGGGGTTGGTTATTGGGAGGATTATTCCTGAAATAGTTAAGGAAATGGGGGGCTCAATCTTTCTTCTTGGTTGCTTGCTCCTCCCCAGCACCTTCATCTCTTTGGGCAGCTTTCCTTTCACCTTCTCCTCAGCTTCTTGGGCATCTTCTCCTTCACCTTCACCTCCTTCCTCCTTTACATCCTCATATTCTTTCTTGGCACCTTCTTCCTCTTCTTTTCCTTCCTCTTCCTCAGCCTCTTTCTTCTCCTCCTCTTCAGCTTCTCCTTCAGAAGGTGGTTCATCCTTAGTTTCCTTGGATTTGCAGCCTCAATGGTCTCCTCCACCTCAATCTGCTCCTCCTGGATGTGGCAGGGGTATTAAGAAGGGAAGGAGTGAGCAGATATCAAGTAGGAGCGTCTGTAAACCACCGTAGGTAGATCACCAAAGACTTTGAATTCTGGGAGTAGACTCTGGCTATGCTTCTCAAGCTGGGGAAACTGAGCAGGGTCTCCTCACCTTCCAAGAGTTTCCTTTAAGCTGCAATGTCAATGTCCAAAGCCATCTTCACATTGAGGAGGTCCTGGTTTTCTTTTAAATACCGTGCCATTTCACTCTTTGTAGTTCTCAACTCATTTTCTAATTTGTTGATCATGTCCTGATAGCACTAACATTGGAGTTCTCCTTATCCTCCAACTCTTGTAGCTGCTTTCCCAGTGTTTCATTCATGCCCTGGCATGTTTCCATCTCCAGGGTCTTGGTGTTGAGCAGTTTTTGGCCCGAACTGCATAGGTGTTCATGGCAGAGCTCTCAGTCAGCATGGTGAAGCAGATCTTGTACCATTCTTCAGCATTCTGCATGTTCTTGGCAGCCAGCTGCTTATACTGGGTGTGGATGTCCTTGAGCATAGCAGAGACATCGAAATTTGAGAACATGTCCATCTCCAGGGAGATCTGAGCATTCTGGATCTGCGCCTGCAGCTTGGAGATCTCATCTGCACCTTCTTCAGAAAGGCGATTTTGTCCATCAGGCTGTAGATGCACTTTTCCACCCCAGAGCCTGCAAGAGCCGCCTCATCTGCACCTTTGCTCACCTCCATCAGCTAGCCCTCGGCATCCTCATGATTCAGCACCTCTTCCTGGTAGCATGCCTGCAGGTTGTTCCAAGCCACTTCGGAGCCCAGGTGCTTCCTAAGTGCCCACTTTCCTCTCCTCTCCATGGACAGGACATGGTGGGGCAGGTCCCATTTTCATTGAAATATTCAACCCAGGCCTGCTCCACCAGTGTTCTCATGCGGCCCAGGGGCAGACAGTGATCCCAGAGACCCAGGCCACCCCTGCCTATGGACCCTCCAGTGACCTCAGGCACTGTCCATGCCTCCTGCCCAATCCTGATCGCTGCCTAGACCCTTCGGGCAGCATTAGGCGCTGCCTGCTGGAGCTCCCCAGTTCCAATTGCTGCCTGGACTCTGTTGGGGGCTTAGGTGCTGTCTATACTGCCTGCCTGGTCCCAATCAATGCCAGGCATCTGCAGGCAACATCAAGTGCTGTCTCCCAGGCCTTCCTGGTCCCAACTCCGCCTGGAACCCATGGGAAATGTTTGGCACTACCTATGCTTCCTGTCCCATTACCTATCACCGCCTGGACTCTACTGGAGACATCAGGAGGTGCCTGCTGGAACTGCACAGTCCCTATCGCTGCTGCCTGGACATAGTAGGCAGCATCAGGCTGTAGGCCTGCCACCTCACTGCTGTGATAGATGAGGGGCGTGGGGGGCCGCCCTGGCCTACAGCCAGGTCCAGAAAAGACCTTTTCCCTCAGGGAGAGGCCTTTTCTGGACCCGGCTGTAAGCCAGCCACCAAGCTGCTGTGATCGATCGTGGGCCTGCCATTGCTGCCCGGCCTGGCCCCGTCCGCCCGCATCGCACTGCTCGCCCCTGTCCCTCGTTCCTGATTGGCTGGTAGCATAGTGAAGGTACAGTCAAATTTGCATATTACTCTTTTATTAGATAGGATGCTAATATCCAATAAGATGGTTTAAGCAAGTCCTATATAGCAACATATTTATGAATCAAACAAATTCACTAAGTATATATACACAGAGTTTATATCTTCAGAAAACAGCACATTTCTTCCAAAGACTTCTATTACAGAAAATTATATTTACTAATGGGGGTGATAACATTGAAATCTAAAATTAAAAATGTTGGAACACTGCCATTCTGCCAAACAAAGTAGCTTTGGTAATTTTATAGTACCTATAGATGTCTTACCCACTGTTCTTATGGCACAGGAGATAGAGTTTTATGAGTTTTATTTACAGAGTTGGTTTGAAATTAAGACATTACATTTAGGTTTAAATCCTTAAAAGACACTTCAGAAGAGTTGACTTGAGTAAGACCCTGTGTGTGTGCACACACTTTTAAATTGAAGGTTTACCCCCACACACTCTTGGCTCTCAAGGAAATATTTCTATTTCTCATGTTTTTTTCACATGTGGGAGTGACACAGTTGTGTTTCTCCCAACATAAGAGAAATTGTTTTAGAAATAATGTAGCAGGTACAGAATAGGCATAGGGATGTAAAGTACAGCATAACACATATAGTCAATAATATTATAGTAACTATGTATGACATTAGATGGTACTAGATTTATTGGGATGATCACTTTGTAACTTATATAAATGTCCAATCACTTAGTTGTATACTTGAAACTATACTGTGCTTCAACTCTAATTAAAAATAAAATTACATTGCTGAAACTGGTTTGGCTCTGTAGATAGAGCATTGGCTTGCGGACTGAAAGGTCTCAGGCTCGATTCCTGTCAAGGGCATGTGCCATGGTTGCAGGCATATCCCCAATGGGGAGTGTGCAGGAGGCGGCTTGTCGATGTTTCTCTCTCATCAACGTTTCTGACTTTCTATCCCTCTCCCTTCCTCTCTGTAAAAAATCAATAAAATATATTAAAAAAATAAATAATTAAAATTACATTTAAAAATAAATAATGCATTAACTTGATAATTTTTAAAAGTACATTCTATATCTATACTTGCTACCAATGTACCTTACCACCAGCTGAAATTGGCACCATCAATATTAGTTTTCATTTGTGAAAGTATAATTTAAAATGCTTGGCTTGAAATTCTGTGACCAACCCTAGGTGTATAACAAATGTCTCCATGACTAATGCAATTGTTTCTATGGTATTCAATTGTCAAGAGAGATTAAAAATAACTTAAGCTAAAAATAGTTTATTCAGATATTCATCTTCTAAGTGATATCATATTTTATCTTTGGAATATTTGTGGTAGAGGTATTTATAGTATGCCTTTTTAAAATTCTGCAATCTTATTTTTTAAGCACAAAGCGTTGTGGAGCATTACTATAATTTATGTACTAAGAGATCACAGGATTTTTAAAAAGGGCATGAATGACAAAGAATTAGCAAAGTACTAAACATGCTGGTGACATTGTTTGTACCCATCTCTTAGATTTCCATTGCCTAATAGCTATAGATTGTATATATTATTGGTAAAAGGATTCATATATTTTATAATTGGTACAACATCAATGTGGGGGGTCTGTTTTTATAGAGGTGTATGCTCTCTCACCCTTCCCAATAAGTTTTGCATTCATAAACATTACGGCTAAAAGGAGGAGTCAAGCTAAGTTTAAAAAAATAGTCAATATTCAAATGATTTTAAATCTTGTTGGAATAATTTCTTATTCCCTCATAGATCAGGGCTACTTCGGCAATCTATTATACACCTTGAATTTTGAGTTTAAAGAATAATAAAAAAATATTAATCTTCAAAACATCATTGTTTTTCTTTGAGAAGAGGAATTGAAAGCTAATTTTCAGGTTCAAAGATTTCTTTCCTATTTATTTGTTGAAGAAAAACATAATGTCACAATATTTCAAAGCACATTTTAATATCCTTAAGTCTATTAGACATACTTTATGTATAAAACTGTTTCACAAACAAAAAGTCTACAGCTCTGTAAGAAATGGTATCTCATAAAGAAGCACTTTGTATATTTGCCAATAAATCCTTATATAAGGTAATTTTGAATTATTATTTCTGACAAATATAGAAAAGAACTATGGTCAATGACAGAACCCTTTTTTGGCTCAACTGATATCTACTTCCAGATTTCCGTTTTCATCCACAAAGATGATTTACCATATAACATGCATTTATTTACTTTTACTTTTTGAAAAAAAAATGTATTAGCATTTCATAGAACATAGAATCACTGCTCTCCGATTATATACCTTTGAGTCAGCTGATTTTATTTTAAAAATGTGAGAATGGATGTGTGATTTGTTTTCAGCTACATATTTTTAATTATTAATATTTTCAATTTAATTAATTCTCTTCGCATTCACTCCCATCCAAATGCTACTCTGGGCAAGAGCCTAGATTGACTACTGCTCCTATACTTATTCCTTCTTATTATAGGTTAAGGGCTATAATGCATTACTGAGATCCATAAACACAAACAAATAACAGAGATATAAAAATATGGAAAAGTTGTAGGTGTGCTCTGCTGTTAGAACAACATTTGCAACTGTGCAATAAATCTACATTTATGCTAGATACACTGACTAATGCATCTAGTATGAATAACACATTTAGAAATAAGCAATGGTATTTTGCACATTATATTAACACTAGAGGCCCGATGCATGAGATTTGTGCACGGGGGCGGGGGATGTCCCTTAGCCCAGCCCGCACCCTCTCTAATCTGGGACCCCTCGAGGGATGTCCGATAGCCTGTCTAGCCGGATCCTGGTAGGATCGGGCCTAGAAGGGCAATCAGACATCCTTCTCACAATCCAGGACTGCTGGCTTCAAACAGCACACCTGCCTGCCTCCCTGATTGCCCCTAACTGCTTCTGCCTGCCAGCCTGATCACCCACTAACCACTACCCTGCCAGCCTAATTGATGTCTAACTGCTCCCCTGCCAGCCTATTTGCCCACAACTTCCCTCCTCTGCTGGCCTGGTCACCCCTAACTGCCTTCTCCTGCAGGCTTGATGGCCCCCAACTGCCCTCCCTTATAGGCCTGGTCCCTCCCAACTGCCCTCCCCTGCTGGCATGATTGCCCACAACTACCCTCCCTTGCAGGGCCTGGAACCTCCAACGGCCCTCCCCTGCTAGCCATCTTGTGGTGGTCATCTTGTGTCCACATGGAGGCAGGATCTTTGACCACATGGAGGTAGCCCTCTTGTGTGTTGGAGTGATGGTCAATTAGATAGGATAGAGGCCTGGTGCATGGGTGGGGGCCAGCTGGTTTGCCCTGAAGAGTGTCCTAGATTAGGGTAGGGGTTCCCTTGGGGTGAGTGGCAGCCTAAGCGAGGGGCCTGTGGAGGTTTGCAGGCTGGCCACACCCTCCAGCGACCCAAGCGGAGGCCCTGGTATCTGGGATTAATCTATGTCTACAATTGAAACTTTGTAGCCTGGAGCAGAGCCAAGCCTTCTGCTCCCTCTGTGGCCCTAACCATTTCTGTTTGAAACTTTGTAGCCTAGAGTGAAGGCCTAGGCCAGCAACAGGAGACTGAAAGCTTGGCTTCCTTGTTGCCAGGGAACCCAAGCCTCTGTTCTTTCCAGCTCAGTGGCTGACACCATTTCTGTATCTTTTATAATTGATACTTTGTAACATTGAGTGGAGGTCTGGCAGGCAGAAAGCTTGGCTTCCTCTGTTGCCGGGGAAACCCAAGCCTGCTTCCTGCTCTCAGTGGTGGCAGCCATCTTGGTTGGGGTTTATTTGCATAATTTGCTCCTGATTGGCTGGTGGGTATGGCTTGTGGGTGTGGCAAAGGTTAGGTCAAATTTGCATATTACTTTTTATTAGATAGGATAGATTGCACACTAATCATTGCCTATTCTGTGAACATCAATTTACCTGTGCTCTGATTTCCTTTTAAAAAATAATTCATCCTATAAACATACTAGAGGTCCAGTGCATGAAATTCATGCATGGGTGAAGTATCTAAGCTTGGCCAGTGATTGAACTATGAGCCTCTGGCATGGAAGGGCAGGTTGTAGCTGACCTCTGGGCCTTGGGCAGTACCTGGGCCCCCAGACTCCCATGTGCCCCCTCCACTTGAGTCACGGCACTCAATTCCCTGGCCAGAAATACGGTGAATATGGCCAGTTGCATGGGCTGGAGCACAGTGTGGGCTTCTTGGCCACCCAGAAGTCAGGTAGGCAGCATGCCCTCTCCTGGCCGGCCTTGCAGACTGGCTCCTGTGCGAACCCATGGGAAGCCTGACTGGCCCCTGTGGTCCCAGTGGATGTGACTCGGCTCACTGGAAAAGGCCACATGGGTGAGGGACAGGCTCCTGGCTGGCACCTGGCACCTGAGCATGAGGGCTTCCCTAGCATGCAAGCCCTAGTGTCCTAGAGGAAGGGATCAGGGGGATTGATAGCAAGCTTGGCAGATACCCCACATTCTCACTGTACCTCTGTTCCTGTCACCCCTCCCCCTAGGTAGCTGGAAAGAGATTACAGCCCCTGTCTGGGCACCACAAAAAGTTAGTCACCACCACCCACAACCAGTTCACCATCCCAGCCCAGGGCTCAGTCTTGATGAGGAAATCAGGGCCTGCCTGCAACTGATGGCCATCTGCAGACGATTGGTTGGGGCCAGGCCCCTTGCCCAACTCTCTTAGTGACTGGGAGCTGGGCATCAGCCTTGCCCCACACTGCCACCACTGGTCGCTGTCTGTGGGGCAATCAGTGGGGCAATTAGTAGGGTGATCAGGCCCCCGCATACATCCAGCTTGGCCTGGGGCTGCCTGCTCACTTGCTCCACCATCCCGCCTGAGCCCACTCTCATTGGGGCCCATCAGGGCCAGCAGCACCTTCACTGCCACCTGCTTCCAACACTGCATGGCCGAGGCTTGCAATCTTCCATGCTGCCACTGGTGGTCAGCACACATCATAGAGACTGGTTGAACTCCAGGTCAAACAATTTGCATATTAGGCTTTTATTATATTGATCTTTCACTATTTTAACAAATACTATGACTTAAAATAGCATCATTTTCCAAGTCTCAATATTAATACCCTTTTTTATCAATGTAGTTTAATATACCTTTGTAGATTAGGTTTAAGGATAAAGAGCACTAAATGTTCTTTGATCTTCAAATCTTTTTTTTAAGATCACCACTTTTCTCAGAGATTTTGACATAATAATTTAAATATTTAATAAAACATAGACACATATAGTCTTTTCAGGGTTATATGGAAATAACTTGAACTAGAATTACAAGGAAGAGTCTTGTCACAACCTAGGGTTTATTGTGCATGTGTGTAATTTAATTGTCTTAAAATAAAAATTCTCTTTAAGTTTTAGTGGCATTATGTGATTTCTTGTTCTTAGAAAAATAAAAATTTTAACCAACCAGAGAGCATATTTTACCACTAGTCCCACAGTTACCACTCTCATTCTTCTTTTGTTAGTGCCTAGATATAAAAACAGAATTATTGCTAATTCTTACCATTACCCATCATTTCCATCTATTCACCTGGATCCAAGAAGTCCTTTCACACTAAAAGAACTATCTGTTATCCTGTCACATCATGGTGCATTTCATTTAATCATGCTTTCTTAGATTAATTCATAATAAATCAATATGTAGTTTTTAAATTCAGTCATACACTATTTAGCAATTGAGATAAATTATTAGAAATATATCATTAGGTGATTTTATCTTTCTTCAAATCTCATAAGATACACTTAAACTAACTTAGGTGGTACAGCCAATTTCACACTTGTGCTATATGGCATAGCCTATTGCTCCTAGGCTGTAAGCCTATATAACACGTTTTTGCTCAAAACAATATGAGATAAAATCAAGCACAAGAAAAAAAAGATGCAATCAAGATCTGTTAAAACACAAGATATATTAGGCTGCTACAGGCATAACATGGCATACTATTTTGCAGCATACTTTTTTTTTTAATAAGTAAAAAGAGTAAATTCTAAAATAACAATAACAAGCATAGTATAGTTAATGCATAAACCAGTAATATAGTCAATTATTATTATGACTATATATTTTGGACTATAAATCATAGTAGGCACCTTTATACAGGTGGTACAGTAGGTTTATTTACACCAGAACCACCAAGAACATGTACATAAAGTGTTGCATTATGGTGTTATGCTGGCTATGAAGTCTCCAAATGGTAAGAATTTTCAGCTCCATTATAATATTTTGGTACCACCATCATATATGTGGTTCATCATTGATCAAAAGATGATTATGCACCACACGACTATGTACTTCCAGTTACTGACTAAAAGGAAGAATTTCATTTTGATATGAAGTAGAATTCTGATATTTGGGTTAAGCAATTTACTTGGGTCTTGAAGGAATGAATGAATGTTCTGTCAAATAAATAGTCAATTATATTCCATTAGAAGCCCGATGCACAAAATTCGTGCACAGGAGGCAGGGGTGGCCGTCAGCCCAGCCTGGAAGCTCTCCAATCTAAAATCCCTCAAGGGATTGGGCCTAATCGGGCAATTGGACATCTTTCTCACAATCCAGTACTGCTGGCTCAAAACTGCTCACCTTCCAGCCTCCCTGATTGCCCCTAACCGATTCTGTCTGCCAGAATGATCATCCCCTAACCACTACCCTGCCAGCCTAATTGATGTCTAATTGCTCCCCTGCCAGCCTGTTTGCCCCTAACTTCCCTGCTTTTCCAGCCTGGTCATCCTTAACTGCCTTCCCCTGTTGGCCTGATTGCCCATGACTGCCCTCCATTGCAGGCCTGGATTCTCCCAATGGCCCTCCCCTGCTGGATATCTTGTGGTGGCCATTTTGTGTCCACATGAGGGCAGCCTTCTTGTGTGTTGGAGTGATGGTCAATCTGCTTATTACTCTTACATTAGATAGGATAGAGTCCTGGTGCATGGGTGGGGGCCAACTGGTTTGCATTGAAGGGTGTCCCGGATCAGGGTGGGGGTTCCCTTGGGGTTTGGGGTGGCCTAGGTGAGGAGCCTATGGTGGTTTTCAGGCCAGCCACGCCCCCCAGCAACCCAAGCGAAGACCATGGAATCTTGGATTAATTCATGTTCTACACCTGAAACTTTGTACCTAGAGTAGAAGCAAGCCTTCTGCTTGGTCTGTGGTGACAGCCATTTCTGTTGGGACATTTACCTTCTATAATTGAAACATTGTAGCCTAGAGTGCACGCCTAGGTGCTAGGGCTACAGAAGCCTGACTTCCTCCATCACCGGGGCAACCCTAGCCTCTTCTGTCCCCAGCTCCCTGGCTGCTGCCATTTCTGTTGGGATTATGTATCTTCTATAATTGAAACTTTGTAGCACTGAGTGGAGGCTTAGGCCAGCAAGGGCAGGCGGAAAGCTTGGCTTCCTCCGTTGCCAGGGAAACCCAAACCTCCTTCTGTTCTCAGTGACCGCAGCCATCTTGGTTGGGGTTTATTTGCTCCTGATTGCATGGTGGGCTTGGCTTGTGAATGTGGCTTGTGGCTGTACCAAAGGTATGGTCAATTTGCAAATTACTCTGTTATTAGATAGGATAACTTCTCTTAGTCGTTATCCTATCAAATAAAAGAGTAATATACAAATTTACCATACATCTGCCACAACCACAAGCCAAGCCTACAAGCCACACCCACCAGCCAATAAGGAGCAAATATGCAAATAAACCCCAACCAAGATGGCTGTGGCCACTGAAAGCAGGAGGGAGGCTTGGGTTTTCCTGGCAATGGAGGAAGCCAAGCTTTCCACCTGCCCTTGCCAGCTTAGGCCTCCACTCAATGCTACAAAGTTTCAATTATAGAAGATACATAAATCCCAACAGAAATGGTGGCAGCCACTGAGCAAGCAGAATGCTTGGTTTTGCTCCAGGCTACAAAGTTTAAATTGTAGAAGATAAATAAATTTCAGATACCAGGGCCTCCACTTGGGTCACTGGGTGGGGCGTAGCTGGCCTGAAAACAAACACAGCTCCCTCACCCAGGCTGCCCCATGCCCCAAGGGAACCCCCACAGTGATCTGGGAAAACCTACTGGGCGAACCAGATGGCCTCCATCCATGCACCAGGCCTTTATCTTATCTAATAAAAGAGTAATATGCAGATTGACCATCACTCCAACACACAAGACTGCTGCCCCCATGTGGATACAAGATAACCACCACAAGATGGCCAGTAGGGGAGGGCAGTTGGGAGGCACCAGGCCTTCAAGGGAGGGCAGTTGGTGGTGATCAAGCCTGCAGGAGAGGGCAGTTAGGGGTGTCCAAGCAGGTAGAGGAGAGAAGTTGGAATGACCGGGCCTGCAGGCAAGGACAGTTGGGTGGGACCCAGCTCTGCAGGGGAGAGCAGTTTGGCGGAACCATGCCTGCAGGTAAGGGCATTTAGAGGTGACCAGGTCTGTAGGGGAGGACTGTTGGGGGGACCAGACCTACAGGTGAGGGCAGTTGTGAAGGACCAGGCCTGCAAGGGAGGATAGTTGGGGGCAATTAAGCCTGCAGGGGAAGAAGTTAGGGGTGACCAGGCCAGCAGAGGAAGGAAGTTGAGGGCAAGAAGGCTGGCAGGGGAGCAGATAGACATCAATTAGGCTGGCAGGGTAGTGGTTAGGGGGTCAGCAGGCTGGCAGGCAGAATCTATTAGGGGAAATGAGGAAGGCAGGCATGTGAGCAGTTGGAAGCCAGCAGTCCTTGATTGTGAGAGGGATGTCCAAGATTGGAGAGGGTACAGGCTAGGCTGAGGGACACCCCTTGCCCTCTGTGCATGAATTTCATGCACTGAGCCTCTAGTCTATACCATAAAAGGCCTGTGGTCCTGGCACTGTAATGGCAGAATGACCAAACAACTGGTCACCAGGAGGTACTGGAACACTTCTCAGACCTTCCTCCTAACCCCGCTGTGGTGCCAGCAGCATTGGTGGATCATCTCAGGGTACCAGCAGCATCTGCAAAGTGTGTGCAGTGTCACGGTGTGTTGAACATGGCCCTGTTGGCAGGCTAGGTCTAAGGGACCCAACATGCACAAGATTTAATCATGTGCTGGGCTTGTAGTCTATATATATGAAACCATAATATGCAAATTGTTTCCTCAGGATTTTGAGCAGGAAACTGGGAGTTTGATCAATTGCTATAATGTTTGCTGACCACCAGAGGGTGGTGCAGAATGAAGCAAAACCCTGACTGGCAGCGGGCAGCCAGGGAAGGCAGGCCTTGGCTGGCAGCCAGAAGGCCTTTATCGGCTCTGATTGCCGGCCATGCGTAGGGACCCTACTCATGCACAAATTTCATGCACTGGGCCTCTAGTTCTTGAATGAAATTTGATATATTTATCTTTTTGAATGTGTTTTTAGGTTGAGAATGATATGCCTGCAGCAGTGATAAATTTCTTAAGGTAAATTAATATCATGGCTAATTTCCCAGCCTGTATTAGATAACACAAGCCATCTAACACAAGGTTATCAAAATGCCCAGCATTCTAAAACAGGTTACAGATATGGGAATAACACCACATGTAGTTAAAAATGAAATATATATGTCCAGTTATTTCCAATATCTTTCATGTGAAATTGTATTCTACAATATTTTTAAATGGGGACATGATTTCATTTTTATATATAACATTAATTTTTATAATATCTGATTTTATGCATGTGTTCTGTCACAGGCATTTCTAAGATTTAACACAAAATTAATTCAATCTTGTATTTTGTGTAATCAGGCAATATATACAATTTTTTCCAAGGTTATATTAATCAAAGACATTATGTCAGATATTAAAGTGCTTGTTTATTTAAATACATAAACATTTCAATAATAATCCTATCTAATAAAATAATAATATGCAAATTGACCATACCTCCGATCAAACCACATCCACAGTCATGCCCATCAGCCAATCAGGAGCAAATTACGCAAATAAATCCTAACCAAGATGGCTGTGGCCACTGAGAGCAGGAGGGAGGATTGGGTTTCCCTGGCAATGGAGGAAACCCAGCTTTCCACCTGCCTTTACTGGCCTAGGCCTTCACTCAATGCTACAAAGTTTCAATTATAGAAGATATATCCCAACAGAAATGGCTATAGCCACAGAGTTAGAGAGAACAGAGGCTAGGGTTGCCGGGTGATGGAGGATGTCAAGCTTCTGCAGCCCTAGTGCCTGGCCTCCACTCTAGGCTACAAAGGTTCAATTATAGAATTTAAATTAACCCAAACAGAAATGGCTGTCACCATGGAATGAGCAGAAGGCTTAGCTCCACTCCAGGCTACAAAGTTTCAATTGTAGAACATAAATTAATCCCAAATCCCAGGGCCTCCACTTGGGTCGCTGGGGGGCATGGCCGACCTGCAAACCACAACAGGCCCCTCACCCAGGCTGCCCCACACCCCAAGGGAACCCCCACTCTGATCCGGGACACTCTTCAGGGCAAACCAGCTGGCCCCCACCTGTGCACCAGGCCACTATCCTATCTAATAAGAGAGTAATTTGCAGGTTGACCATCACTCCAACACACAAGAGGGCTGTCCGCATGTGGTGAAAGATCCTGCCCCTCCGTGGAAACAAGATGGCCACCACAAGATGGCCATCAGGGTAGGGCCATTTGGAGGTTCCTGGCCTACAAGGCCAACAGGGGAGAGCAGTATGGAGGGACCAGGCTGGCAGAGGAGGGAAGTTGGGGTGATCAAGCCTGCAGGGGCAGGCATTTGTGGGGCTGACCTAGGCCTGGAGAGGAGGGCAGTTAGCCATCAATTAGGCTGGCAGGGTAGTGGTTAGGGAGTGATCAGGCTGGCAGGCAGAAGTGGCTAGGGGCAATCAGGGAGGCAAGCAGGTGAGCAGTTTGGAGCCATCAGTCCTGGATTGTGAGAAGGATGTCTGACTGCCCATTTAGGGCTGATCCTTGGGCCTAAATGGCCAGTCAGACATTCCTCGAGGGGTCTCAGATTGGAGAGGGTGCAGGTTGGGCTGAAGGACATCCCCCACACCCTCCCATACATGAATTTCGTGTACCGGGCCTCTAGTATTATAAATATTTGGAAATTGCGCATGCCAAATTAGCCATAATTGAAAATAAAAATGTTCAATTTTTACTAGTAGAATTAATCACATTTGGTTTTATTCTGAGTCTATACATATATGTGTATTTGCTCATATTCTGGTTAATGTTGACTCGATTTGCATTTTTCTCAAATAAGTTAGGATGTGTTAGTAAAAATGTCCTTCTCTAACCCATTTCATAGCATAAAAACTCTCATTTTCAGAAAATGCAGGGTTTTGTTTTAAAGTGTGATGGTATAGAACAAAGTTGACCAAAACAATGACTCCTCCATGTAACCATGAGCTATTAAGTGAGTTAAAGCAGAGCTCATAAACAACAACAACAAAAAAAAGAAAACAGCTCATCTAAAGTCTCAGCTTCGGAGAACCAAGATGGCAGCATAGGTAAAACACCTATCTTGCCGTCATACACAACAATTTTAAAACTACAACTTAATGAAAGAACAAACATCATCCAGAATCACCAGAAAGCTGGCTGAGTGAAAATTCCACAAATAAAAGTGAAGATAAGACACTGTGACTTGGAGGAGCTGTGGTGGACAGTGTTGAATATATGCGCAGAAAGAGGTTTGGAGCACGCGCCAGCAGATAGGGCGGGCGGCTGAAAACCGGCCAGTTTTCTCGAATGGGGGAGAGAAAGACGTCCCACTGGACTGATTCTCCAGCTCTGGGCGAAGTCCAGGGAACCCACTATCATACGAGGTAAAAACTGGACAGTGGGAGGGCACGCCGAAGCTTGGGTGCTGCAGGGGTCGGCGGGCTGGTGGAGAAGGCGAGCTTGTGTGGAGTGCGCGTGAGATTGGGAACAGTGCAGCTGCGTGACTGCTCAGAGAGCACTCATGGCTTACTCTTTCATTCGAGAAACCGTCAGACTGCATTGTTTTACGACCCTGGGTGAGACGTTGGGTGTGCAGACTCATTTGGGGAGAGGCTGAATTCTCCAGCAGCTGGTGGAGCTCGGCAGCGGCTGTCTCTCAGAGGTGCTGGTGGCCATTGCTCCTGGCACAGAGTTCCTGGGGCCGCATAGGGCAGAGCTAATGCTGTCTGCTTGGCCTGGAGACTCCGCCCATCCAACCTGAGCACAGCTGAACTTCACGACAATTGGACTGGAGGTCAACCTCTCCAAGTGCTAACAACAATTAACCTGAGCTTAACTTCAACAAGACTATGCAACCCATATCCAACTCAGGTAACTGGGGAGGCTGAGCCATTGTCCCTTGTAGGACGTCTACCACACAAAGGTAATTGACCAACTCAGGGAAGCAGCCACCATGCAGAGACATGGAAAGAAATCAGATGTGAAAGAAATGGAAGAAAAAAACGTCTGGACATGGAATTCAAAACCACGGTTATAGGGCTTCTCACGAGGCTCCTAGAAAAGGTCGAGACCTATAAGGAAATAAGCAAGACCTACAAGGAAATGAACGAGACACTCAAGGATATGAATGAGACCTTCAAGGAAATGAACAAGACCAACGTGGAAATGAATGAGTCCTACAAGGAAATGAATGAGACCTACAAGGATATGAAAGAGACTCTCAAGGATATGAAAAAGGACCAACCAGAAATTAAGCATACACTGACTGAAATAAAAAATATTATACAAAGACCTAAAAGCACCCCAAGAACCAAGTTAAAGATTTGAAATACAAAGAGGTAAAATCCACTCAGCTGAAAAAGCAAGAAACTAAAAGAATCCAAAAAATTGAAGATAGTGTAAGGGGCCTCTGGGACAACCTCAAGCATACCAATATCCGAATTATAGGGCTGCCAGAAAAAGGGAGAGAGCAAGACAATGAAAACCTATTTGAAGAAATAGTGACTGAAAACTTCCCACACCTGGTGAAAGAAATTGACTTAGGAGTCCAAGAAGCGCACTGAACCCCAATATATAGGAACCCTAAGAGGACCACACCAAGGCACATCATAATTAAAATGCCAAGAGCAAAAGACAAAGAGAGACTATTAAAAGCAGCAAGAGAAAAACAGTTAGTTAGCTATAAGGGAGCCCCCATACGATTGTCAGCAGATTTCTCAACAGAAACGATGCAGGCCAGATGGGAGTGGTAAGAAATATTCAAAGTGGTGAATAGCCAGGATATACAACCAAGATTACTTTATCCAGCAAAGCTATCATTCAGAATTGAAGGTCAGATAAAGTGCTTTGCAGATAAGAAAAAGCTAAAGGAGTTCATCACCACCAAACCAATTTATATGAAATGCTGAAAGATATTCTTTAAGAAGAGGAAGGAGAAAAGGTAAAAATGTAAATTATGAACAACAAATACACATCTATCCACAAATGAATCTAAAAAGCAAGTGAATTAATAAGCTGATGAACAGGATAAACTGCTGAATGTAACAGAATCACAGACATAGAGAGTGAATGGAATGACAATTCTTGGGGAGAAAAGGGGTGTGGGAAGTGCAGCAAGAGACTGGACTAAAATCATACAACTATGGGAGAGGACAGTGGAGGGGGGTGAGGGTGGAGGGAGGGATGGGTACTAGGTAGAGGGGAGCTCTAGGGGGGAAAAAGGGAACAATGTAATTAATAAACTGAACAATAAAGTGTTAATAATAATAATAAAATAAAATTCTAAAATGACACACACACAAAAAAAGTTTTTTAAAAAGCTTCCAGCAAACAAAAGCCCAGGGCCAGACAGCTTCATAATGGAGTTTTACCAAATATTAAAGAAAGGACCTAAACCTTTCCTCCTCAGGCTATTCCAGAAAATTAAAAAGAATGAATACACCCTAACACCAAAACCAGATAAAGACAACACAATGAAAGAGAATTACAGGCCATTCCCTCATGAATATAGATGCCAATATCTTCAATAAAATTCTAACAAATTGGACCCAGAAGTTCATCAGAAAGATCATACACCATGACCAAATGGGATTTATCCCAGGAATGCAAGGATGGTGCAATATCTGCAAATCAATCAATGTAATATCTCGCATAAACAAATTGAGAGATAAAAATCACATAGTTATATCAATTGTTTCAGAAAAAGCATTTGACAAAATCCAACACCCTTTCTTGATAAAAAACTCTCAACAAGGTGGGAATAGAAGTATCATACCTCAACATAACAAAAACAATATATGATAAACCCAAACTACAACAATTTCCCATAAGAACAGAAACAAGACAGGGATTCTCACTCTCACCACTCCTGTTTGACATAATACTCAAAGTATTAACCAATGGTATTAGACAACAAGAACAAATAAATGGAATCAAATTTGGAAAAGAAGAATTAAAGCTATCCTTATTTGCAAGTGACATGATATTGTACATAAAAAACCTGAAAGACTCCATAAAAAACTAATAGACTTAATAAATAAGTTAAGCAATTTAGCAGGATACAAAATTAACGCCTATAAATCTATGGCATTTCTATATACAAATAGTGAACTTACAGAAAGAGAGACTAAAAAATCAATCCCATTTACCATCACACACAAAAAAATGAGGTACCTAGGAACAAACTTAACTGAGGAGGTAAAAGACCTATTCAGGGAAAACTACAGGACACTGAATAAAGATAGAGGAAGATGTAAACAGGTGGAAGAACATACCATGTTCATGGACTGGGAGAATAAACATCATTAAAATGTCCATACTCCCCAAAGCAATCTATAAATTTAATGCACTCCCCATTAAAATACCAATGGCATATTTCACAGACCTAGAAAGAACTCTCCAAATATTCATCTGGAATAAAAAATGACCATGAATAGCCACAGCAATCCTAACAAAGAAGCACAAAGTTGTGGGATTTCAATACCAGATTTCTAGCTGTATTACAAAGCTACTTATTCTCAAAACAGCATGGTACTGGCACAAGAATAGACATATAGAGCAATGGAATGCAATAGAGAATCCAGGTATCAACCCAAACCACTATGGTCAATTAATATTTGATGAAGGAGGCAAGAACATAAAATGGAGTCAAGACAATCTCTTCAGTAAATGGTGTTTGGAAAATTGTTCAGATACATGCAAAAAAATGAAACTAGACCACCAACTTACACCATACACAAAAATAAACTCAAAATGGATACAGTACTTAAACATAAGAAGGGAAACCATTAAAATACTAGAGGAATCCACACGAAGAAAATCTCAGACATATGCTGAAAGAACTTCTTCACTGATATTTCTCCTAGGGCAATGGAAGCTAAAGAGAAAATTTTAAAAAATGGGACTATATCAAATAAAAAGTCGGTGCACAGCTAAAGAAACCATCAACAAATCAACAAGAAAACCCACTGTATGGGAGAACATCTTTGCAAGTGTTATCACTGATAAAGTTTTAATCTCAAGCATCTACAGGCAACTTATACAACTTAATAAAATGAAGACAGATGATCCAATAAAAAAATGGGCAACAGACCTTAATAGAATCTTTTCTAAAGAAGACAAAATGAAGGCCCAGAGCAATATAAATACCTGCTCAAAGTCACTAATTATCAGAGAGATGGAAATGAAAACAACATGCAGTACCATCTAACACCCTTCAGAATGGCTTTCATCAACAAATCAACAAACGAAAAGTGCTGGTGAGGATGCAGAGAAAAAGGAACTCTCGTGCACTGCTGATGGGAATGCAAACAGGTGCAGCCACTGTGGAGAAGAGTATGGAGTTTCCTTAAAAAACTAAAAATGGACCTCCCTTTTGACCCAGTGATACCACTTCTAGGAATATATCATAGGAAACTAGAAACATGAATTAAAAAGGATATATGCACCCCTATGTTCATAGCAGCACAATTTACCATAGCTCAGATTTGGAAACAGCCTAAGTTCCCATCAGCAAATGAGTGGATTTTAAAACTATGGTGCATATACACAATGCAATACTAGGCTGCAATAAAAAAAAATAAGGCGCTCCTAACATTTGCAACAACATGAATTGAGCTGGAGAGCATTATGCTAAGTGAAATTAGCCAGGCAGAGAAAGATAAATATCACATGATCTCACTCACTTGGGGAATTTAAGGAACGGCATAGACTGAAGAACAAGAATGGATTCAGAGACAGAGAAACGTCCATCAGAATGTCAAACTTCAGGTTAAGTGTGTGTGTGTGGGAGTAAGGGAGAAAGCCAATATATTTGATAAGGTAAGAAATATGTATTTTTAACTCCCTGACAAAGTTTATATAAAGTTATGAAAAAAATTCACAGCTAATTTGAGATTGAATTGACATTGCCTAGAGCTTGTCATCTCCTATGGACACCAGTCCTTAGGCTAGGCCTCCCTTAACCTCCTGTGACATCATAATACCCTTCCATGATATTATTCTACAATGTCATTATAAATTTGATATTTGACAACAGCATATTGTACAATCATCCCAAAGAATCTTACAAATTAATTCTTTGAATGTTTGGCAGCAATTTAAAAAAGGACAGGAAAGAATTAATTCCTTTCAGAAGGAATTAAGGCACTGGGAAAGTACTTGAGCATTCTATATTGGCCCATGTTGCTCTTTTGGCCAAGAGGGATCCTCTTCTCACAATCCAAGTGCACACAGCTGTTGCCTGAGCTTTCAGTTCAAGTGGTGGTTGAAGCCTCTGAGCAGCTGGCGCCATGGATTTGTCTCTCGCATAACGGTGTTAGCTGGGCCCTTCATGGAGAAGAAACCTGAGTCCCCCGAATCCAGTCAGTAACTGGACCCCGCGAGTAGGCGAGGGGATCCCAAGACAGGTGCTGGGTGTGGACGCGACGGGGGCATAGACTACAAAGGGGACAGAACTGAACCTCACATCATCCTGCTTGGCCCTGGAGGATGGCTGGTTAGCCAGAGATGGGTAAGATTCCTCAGGGAAAGAACAACATAAGACAGGAACAGTTGCAGAAGGGCAAAAAGGATAGAACTAAAAGTTCAACAGTGGTGGGGCACAGACCATCACCCACTAACCTTGCAGGGGCCTGAACTCTCAACCCTTCTGAGGGAGGTCTCATGCCCCCATGGCTTCTTTGCCTCCCCCACACAGCTCAGACTGTGATCCAGGTTACCGAGAGAGACTCGGCCAGCAACAGCTGGCCTATATCTAAATCCAGTCTAGTACCAGGAATGCTCGGAGTCTACTCAAGAATGCAAATAATCCTTTCCACTAATATTTACAGGGTAAACTAAGATTATTGCTTTAGTATTACACTTGGCAGTAAAATAGTAATCAATTTTTCAGGTTAATTTAAGTTGGCCAAGTGAAATAAGTGAATACTCAAGAAAATTTAAGTGTACTGGTCAATAAGCTGTTCCTAAAATATTAACTAAAATTTCTATTAGTAGTTCATCTCATTATAAAATTGCCTAACATGCAAAGAACCTAAAGCAGTCATATTTTTGTGCAAAAGTTAAAATTTAAAGTTACCAAAACTGCAATATAAAATTTCCAAAAGCCCCCATTAATCAAAAAAGGGGAGGGATAGTGGGGTAATATCATGTAAGGAAAAATATCCTGTAAGTAAATTACGTCTAGAAAATTCTTACTTCAGAAAATTAATTTCCATTTGTAATGCCAACAGCAGGACACCCATGAAAAATACACATGGTGTCAAAATAAGCCAAAGGAAAATCCTTTGGGAAAAAATAAAAAGGATCACAAGTCTAATTTACAGAAAAGATTCCTTTATTAACTTTTGGTCGAGAATATGTTTTTATATTTTCAGAAAACAACTCCAAGATCATATGGATTCCTGCAACTAAGAGGAACTGACAGGTCTATTCCAACCTCAAAGACAGTCCAGACATGGAAGACACTGATGTCGCCTTTCTTTGCTAGCAGTCAGTAGCTGTGTGTCCCTGCAGGCGGCCCAGTACCAAACCAGAAAGGTTGAAACCTTCATTGACACCAAATGTCCATCATCCAGATACTATTGCTGACATGTACACATAAGTAACTATTTGACATTGAAACTGGGACTCAGAACAGTTGGACATTGAAACTGAGACTCAAACACTTTTTTGTTCTTACGCATTTATTTCTAGTATGCAGATGAAAGATCTTTTTAAAGAAAAGCAACAGAGGCAAAAGATTGATACAGAGGCAAAGAAGCATTGAACAGACTGTCAAACTACAGAGGGAAGTGACTGGAGGGTGGGGGGCGGGGGCTGTAAGAGATCAACCAAAGGACTTGTATGCATGCATATAAGCATAACCAATGGACACAAGACACTGGGGGGAGGCAGGTGAGGGCATATGCTGGGCAGTAGGGGAGGCTGGGGGGAGGACCAAGGAGGGAAAAAGGAAAACATATGTACTACTATTTGTGATACTTTAAATAATAAAAAAAGAATAAATAATGAAAAATGAATAAATGATCATCTTTACAATCTTAAAAAAAAAAAAGACTGAGGCTTATGTCTGCTCACAAAGTGGACCGGGACTTAAGCCATCAGCAGATCATCCCCTGAGGGCTCCCAGTATGTGAGAGGGGATAGATTGGGCTGTGCGACCCCTCCGCAGTGTCCCAATTCTCTGCATTGAGCCCAAGTATGTGTTTTTGTTTGTTTGTTTGTTTGTTTTTGTTTATGTTGTGTGTGTGTGTGTGTGTGTGTGTGCGCGCGCGCGCACGTGTGTCTGTAAAATGAGAACTGAGAAAGGCAAATGATTATGTTCACTTTTACTGACAGTACAGGTGAACCATTCCCTAGTCTATGCATTTATTGATAACTCAAGTTAGAGAAAAAAGGTTTATACAGCTGTTCATCCTTGGAGCTTTATTTCAGGAGGAGGACATAGCTGTAGATCAATGCATTTCCTTGAGTGCATTATGTAAATTCAGTATTGTCAGCAAGAAGGAATGGATTTCAGTGGTGCTGACCTATATTATTCACTGGAGGAACAAGGCTGAATTTTTAAAAAATCAAGTGTTATCCCCTCTCTAAACAAAGTGATAGATAAACTACTAATAGATAATTTAGTTAATGTTTTAGGAAAAGCTTTTTGTCCAGTACAGTTAGATTTTCTTGAGTATTCACTTATTTCACTTGTCCAATTTAAATTAATCTGAAAACTTGATTACTATTTTACTGTCAATTTTAATACTCAAGCAGAAATCTTAGTTTACCCAGTAAATACTTGTGGAAAGGAATATTTGCATTTTTGAGTAGGTCCTCAGCATTCCTTGTAATAAATTAAATTTAGATATAGGGCAGCTATTGCTGGCCGAGTCTCTGTCTACCACCTGGGTCCCTGTATGAGATGTGCATGGGAGGCGTAGCAGCCTTGGGGGTAGGAGATCTTCCTCAGGAGGGGTGAGAATTCAAGACCCTGCAAGGTTTGTGGATGAGGGTCTGTGCCCCACCTCTGTTGATCTTTTAGTTCTCTCCTGTTGGCCCCTCTGCGACTGTGCCTGTCTTAGGTTGTTCCTTCCCTGAGGAATCTTACCCGTCTCTGGTTAACCAGCCATCCTCTGGGGCCAAACAGGGTGATGTGAGGTTCAGTCCTGTCTCCTTTGTAGTCTATGCCCCCGTGGCCTCCACGTCCAGCACCTGCCATGGGGTCCCCTCGCCTGCTGGCGGGGTCCCGGTACTGATCACATATCTCGTTCATCTCACTGCAAAATTGCCTAACATCCAAAGAACCTAAAGCAGTAATATTTATGTGCAAAAATTAAAATTTAAAATTACCAAGACTGCAATATAAAATTTCCAAAAGCCCCTATTAACCAAAAGGGGGGGGGGGGGGGGCAGTGGGGTAATATCATGTAAGGAAAAATATCCTATAAGTAAAATACATGTAGAAAATTCTTACTCCAGAAAAGTAAATTCCATTTGTAAAACCAGCTGCAGGACACCCATAAAAAAAAACACACACATGGTGTCAAAATAAGCCAAAGGAAAATCATTTAGGCAAAAATAAAAAGAATCCCAAGTCTACTTTTCAGAGAGGATCCCTTTGTTAACCTTTGGTCGAGAATGTGTTTGTGTGTTTGCAGAGAACAACTCCAAGACCATGTGGGTTCCTGCGACAGTGAGGAACTGACGGGCCTGTTCCAGCCATGAGGACGGTCTAGAGATGGGATTCACTGATGACACCTTGCCATGCTAGCAGTCAACAGCTGTGCGTGGCTACAGGCGGCCCAGGACCATACCAGAGAGGATGTATCTTGCATTGCCGCGATGTGTCCACCATCTGGATACCATTGCTGACATGTACACATGAAGAACTATTTGACATTGAAACTGGGACTCAGAACAGTTGGACATTGAAACTGACTCTCAAACTTTTTTGCTCTTATACGTTTGTTTTCAGTATGCAGAGGCAAGATATTTTTGAAGAAAAGAAACAGGGGAGAGTAATTGATATAAAGACAGAGTGGCCTCGAACAGGCTGTCAAGCTACAAGGGGAAGGCTGGAGTGGAGGGGAGGCAGATGCTGGGGGAGATCAACCGAAGGACTTGTATGCATACATATGATCATAACCAATGAATGAAAGACTCTGGGATGGGGAGGGGGGGCAGGTGGGGACATGTGCTGGGGGTAAGGGAGGCTGGGGGGAGGATATTGGGGGAGAGGAAAACATATGCACTACTATTTAATATAAGTTATATTATAAATAAAAACAAAAAACAAACAAAAAAACAAAGTGATAGATAAACTGTTTATACATATGTCATGACAGCCCCATCAACATATACTTCTTTTTTTCATAGGATAAACTGATAGTGTCATTTAATACTCCAAACAGAGGATAGCTGTCCTGATTTGTGAAACTGCTTAACAGTGCATGCAGAAAATATAAAAGAGCACTGATATTCCATTGAAAGGCCAGGCAAACATACATCTCTTGAATCACAAATGGCATGAAAAGGTTTAGAACAACTGTATTTCAGCGATCTCCAGGTTATTTTATCACAAGTTCTGAACAATTTATAATTCTTTACTATTTCAGGTAGAATACTCTGACCTTGATTTTCTTTAAGGGGACTGTTAAATTATGTATGAATGAGTTCAAGGTGTGGCTTTCTCAACTCCCTTTATAACAGTAGTGAAAAAATATTAAAACGAATTATTTGGTAAGGTTATTTGGCCATTTAGCATATGCTTCTCACATTTTTTGTGTTTTTTGTTTGTTTGTTTGTTTGTTTGTTTCTTATTGTTTGTGTTAGAATACATAGCCTTGTGAAAAGAAATAAGTATTTTTTTTCTTAAAATGTCATAATAATAAAGAACCAAGATGGTAGTATAGGTAAATGCTGGTACTTTTAGACTTCCAGAGCTACATTAAAATTACAATGTGGCTATTACAAAAGAGCAACTATCAGTCACAACTGTCTGAAAGCTGGCTGAATGGAAGTCCTAGAACTAGCAAAGTAAAAAACAAAACAAAACATTTTTAGACTTGGTAGGAGGGGTGGATGTACCCACCTGGGCTGTTTTTTTGTTTTGTTTTTTAATCCAGCAGGAGATCATCCCTGTGGAGGCCACCTTGAAAATCAAGGGGTCCCAGCCCACACCAGACTCCCAACCAGTGTCCCAGTGCTGGGAAGAGAAGTCCCTGTAACTTTGGGCTGTAAAAACCAGCAGGTATTATGGCTGAGTGACACAAAGGCTGCTGGAGACCCAGGTATCCCTCTTAAAGGTCTGAGTACAAACTTAGTCTCCCAACACTGACAGCCCTGGGGAACCCAGACACACAAGGAGGAACTTGATTGTCTGGCAATGGGACAAGAACTCTGGAGTAGTTTTCTACCAGACAGAGGTGCTCTCAGGGGTCATTGTTCCTGTTCTGGTACCTCCTCTGTCCCAGGGCTGACTGACAACCATATCTGAGTCCCCGTTAACTTTCAGTACGCTGTTTGCTCTGCCCTAGTGATTTCCTGAGATCCCAACCCATCCAATTTTCAGCGCCAACTATGTTGTTTACAACAGATTTTCCATATTAAAGGCCTGTCTAGATCAGGCTTCACACTTTCTTAAAATCTTTAAAAAAAAAACAGCCATGGGCTTTAGCATGTCCTATACCTATTGATAAGAGGCTCAAGACCTGACACTAACTCCAGCCTGCCTTGCTTCACAGCTGGGCCTTGCCTGGGAACTTTCAAATCTTATACAAATAAGAGGAATCTGCAGATGCCTCAGTAGCTCCTGCCAGGTAGCCCCAAGCAGTGGCTGACTTTTCACCTCCCTGGAGACCCAAGAATCAGTGGTAAGTGTCATGCCATACCAGATTACAACTCTACACATTCATAAGCAACGTGCTCAAGGGGAAGACTCAGTGAGCACCAAAGCCCCACTGAATCAAGTCCTGCTCCATAGGGGTGTCTCCTGCATAACAAAGAAAGAAATATACAAAGTGATGAATAGCAAGAACCTACAACCAAGATTACTCTACCCAACAAAGCTATCATTTAGAATTGAAGGTCCATTAAGAAGCTTCACAGACAAGAAAAAGCTAAAGTTCATCTCTTACAAATCTATAGTATATGAAATGTTGAAGGGCATTTTTAAAGAAGAAGATGATGAAGGAGAAAAATATAAAGATAAAAAATATGAACAATGAAGTGGCAATAAATACATATCTATCAACAATTGAATTTAAAAATCAGAATAAATGACTAAAAATTTAATGAGCAGAATAAACTGATGAATAAAATAGAATTAGAGGCATAGAAATGAAACAGACTGATTATTCTTATAGGGCAGGTGACTGGGGGAGAAAGGATTAACCAATTGTCTTATATGCATAAATGCACTGTATGGACACAGACAATGTGGTAGCCAAGGTCTAGGGTGAAGGGTCACAATGAGGGGATAAAAGAGGGAGATCTGTAATACCTTCAACAATAAATATTTTTTAAATGTGATAAAAACATAAAAATCAATATTTAAAAAGGGCAAATTATGTAGCTTTTATGGTTTGAGCTCACTAGCTGCTGTGTTATGTAGAATCTAAGTATTGAATAAAATTTTACTCTCTTTTGGTTGTAAAGATGGATTTTGTAATTGAAATGAACATACTACTGCCTCATTGGCTTCTAGTGAGACTGAAACTGTCAGCTGTGTGAACAGCCTATTTATTATAGTGTATTGTGAAAGTTATCATTTATTTATGACCATTTTGTTTTACCTACTGAAATAAACTTTAGAAGTTGATTTTTTAAAAATATTTTTATTGATTTCAGAGAGGAAGGAAGAAGGAAAGAGAGAAACATCAATGATTAGAAATAATCATTGATTGGCTGCCTCCCAGCCCTCCTCCCACTGGGGATTGACTCTCCAACTCAGGCATGTCCCCTTGACTGGAATCAAACCTTTATGCTTTCCCATACTGCACAGAGGCATGGAGTGGCTGGGATAGTGCAGAACACCTGTTTTCTGCTTCATCCCTGGCCGCTCAGACCCTGTATATGCAAATTAACCCACCATCTTTGTTGGGTTAATTTGCATTCTCTCTCTTGATTGTCTGGTGGGCATCACAAAGGTACAGTCAAATAGCATGTACCTCTTTTATTAGGTAGATGATTCTGTGGCATAATTCCTATTATTTCAATAAATGAAATGGACCAGAGTTAGAGAAATTAAATGGATTGAGATTTAGATTGTTAAAATATTTTTTAATAGTAAGAACATAATGGAGTCAGACAGGTATATTATTCTGTCTTCATTTTATTTATTTTTTATTTTAAATATATATTTTATTGATTATTTTACAGAGAGGAAGGGAGAGGGACAGAGAGTTAGAAACAGCGCTGAGAGAGATATATCAATCAGCTGCCTCCTGCACATCTCCCACTGGGGATGTGCCAGCAACCAAGGTACATGCCCTTGACCAGAATTGAACCTGGGACCTTTCAGTCTGCAGGCCGATACTCTATGCACTGAGCCAAACTGGTTTTGGCATTCTGTCTTCATTTTAGCTATATGAGTATCTGAAAGGGGTTCAGGGAAGGAGGAGTGGAGCTACCTAAACAAATTGCCTAAGTAAACTAAGAAAATTTGACTCTGACCAAGAAGAGAATAAACATTGTGAGAGAAGGGATAAGGGACACATATATTGTCTAGTAAATGAATATATAATTGTAAATATGTCTGACTTTCTGGGTGTGGTTTTGTAAAAAGTCATTGTCTTTCTCAAGCCTAACTTGGTTGAGCATTGCCTGTGGTGGTGGTTTTAATAGTGACAGCTATTTTGGCTCAGAGCTGATGATGGGTGCCTTTCCCCAGGAAATAATGCCATAAACACTGTATTTCATACCTTTATTTCTTCAGACATAGGGGTAATCCAGTAGACTCCAAAAGTGAGTGAAATACCTCATTTACATTTTTCTCCCTAGTGGTATAATGCCACCATAACTTTCTTATATAATAAAAGGCTAATATGCAAATTGACCAAAGGGTGGAATGACCATCACTATGACATGCACTGACAACCAGGGGGTAGATGCTCAAGCAGGAGCTGCCCCTTGGTGGTCAGTGCACTTTCTCAGGGGGAGCACTGCTCAGCCAGAAGCTGGGCTCATGGCTGGCAAATGCAGTGGTGGGGGGTGGGGTCCTGGACTGTGAGAGATAGCATGCTGGGCTGAGGGACCCCACCCCCCCACCCCAGTGCACGAATGTCATGCACCAGGTCTCTAGTACTCATAATAAATACTAACCTATTGTAATGCTTAAATTTAATTTAATCCATCCCTCACATTTATAAGTTAGAAGTTCTAGTCACAGTTAAACAGTTTGGATATGAAATTATGCTATTGGACAGCATATTGAAAAATGTTTGCTGAATGTGGGTGTGTATCTATATTCTGGATCTAGGTTCATCTAAACATTTGGAAAAGATACAAATTAGTTTGTATAGGAAATCATCCCCACAGAGTTGCAGGTGTCATGTTCTGGAAAGTTGAACTGGAATTCATTATTCAAAATCACCATCTTAAAGTAGGTCATATCACCCATTCCTGTTCTTTATTCCCTTCCTGTCTACATAAAGATAAAATATAAGGGAATCCATACATCATGTGCAACATTGTTCTTCCTGCAGATCAGAATTTGTATGGTATATACCTGCTCTGAAGCAACAAGGATTTTACTAAATCCAGATTTAGACTTTTTTTCCTTTTTGCACACTACATTGAAACTATTTTGAATATACATTTTAAAAAACAAACAGTGACTTCTTCAAGTAAGAACAAAAGGGAACCTACATGTGTCTAGCAATTAAGTTGTCTAGTAGTTAACTAGCTAAAAAGATAATTCAACCTTATTTTAAGTGCATAGGTCTTATGTATATTTGTAAGACATGTAGAATAGTTGTACTCTACTGAAGGAATAGATAAATGATTGTTCCATCTGAGTAAGAATTTACTGAATAGGTATTTTTGAAAAGCTTCTAAATGCCAGGTACTATTATAGGCTTGCAGGAAACATCAGTGAACAATGCAGAGAAGACCTCTGCTACTGCGGACCTTACATACTGATGAACTTAAGTTCAAGTTATTCTAAAAAGAAATACCTCTGCTAATATTCAGGACACTAAATATAACTCTCCCAATAATAGAGGGCACCTCCCAATTTTTACAACCTCTATAGTGTAGAGGCTCTCACACCTTCAAAAGAAGCTACCGATGGTAAGAACTTAGCCAAGATGATTATGTGATATTGTTCTAATAATACTTAAACAAGTATTTGAGATTAATTGGAAAGTAATTCAAACACATTATTACAGGGTATTCATTGAAGGATGAAGTATTCTTGCCAGTGGTATGTATACATCATTAATTTGCCAATATTAAAGGTCTTGAGAGAAATGCGTAAGTTCAAAGGAATAAAAAAAATATTATTTCTTGGGAATTAAAAACCTTTTCCATAATGATATAATCATTGATCCTATCTAATAAAAGAGTAATATGCAAACTGACTGTACCTCTGATACACCCACAAGCCACGCCCACAAGTCATGCCCACAAACCACGCCCACAAGCTAATCAGGAGCAAATAAACCCCAACCAAGATGGCTGTGGCCACTGAGAGCAAGAGGGAGGCTTGGGTTTCCCCAGAAATGGAGGAATCCAAGCTTTCTGCCTGCCCTTGCAGACCTAGGCCTCCACTTAATGCTACAAAGTTTCAATTATAGAAGATATATCTTAACAGAAATGACGGCAGCCATGGAGCTGGATAGAGCAGAGGCTAGGGTTGCCCGGGTGATGGAGGAAGCCAAGCTTTTGCAACCCTAGTGCCTAGGCCTCAACTCTAGGCTACAAAGTTTCAATTATAGAATTTAAACCAACCCAAACAGAAATGGCTGTCACCACGGAGCAAGCAGAAGGCTTGGCTCTGCTACAGGCTACAAAATTTCAATTGTAGAGCAAAAATTAATCCCAGATACCAGGACCTCCACTTGGGTCACTGGGGGGCATGGCAAGCCTGCAAACCACCATAGGCCCCTTGCCCAGGCCGTCCCATGCTCCAAAGGAACCCCCACCCTGATCCAGGACAACCTTCAGGGCAAACCAGCTGGCCCCCACCCGTGCACCAGGCCTCTATCATAACTAATAAAAGAGTAATACACAAATTGACCATCACTCCAACACACAAGAGGACTGCCCCCATGTGGTCAAAGATCCTGCCCCCATGTGGACACAAGATGGCCACCAAAAGATGGCCAGCAAGGTAGGGCAGTTGAGAGGTTCCAGGCCTTCAAGGAAGAGTAGTTAGGGTGACCAGGCTGGCAGAGGAGGGAAGTTGGCTGTCAGGGGAGCAGTTAGACATCAATTAGGCTGGCAGAGTAGTGGTTAGGGGGTGATCAGGATGGCAGGCAAAAGCGATTAGGGGCAATCAGGGCGGCAGGCAGGTGAGCAGTTTGGAGCCAGCAGTCCTGGATTGTGAGGATGTCTGACTGCCTGTTTAGGCCAGATCGTACTGGATAGGGCCTAAATGGGCAGTTGGACATTCCTAAAGGGGTCCCAGATTGGAGAGTGTGCAGACTGGGCTGAGGAATATCCCCCTCTCCCATGCACGAATTTCGTGCACTGGGCCTCTAGTATATTATATTGAAATAATATATTTTGACTCTAAATCTCTCCTAGAATTTGAGATAACAATACTTAATTCTGAACCCCAGGTTCTACCACAATGCCTGAAACAGCATTAGGGCTCAGACTGCTAACTGAACTATCACTGTGTAAGCGTACTTTTTTTTTTGTAATCAAAATTTAATACCATTTATAAGCAGCAACCACTTTAAAATCTTACATTTTTTTTGCTATTTTTTCTGTATGCAGAATAACTTGGCATAATTAAGTACTAAAATACTGATTATTATGAAACTATTATTATTTTGTATTAGTTCAAATACAGGATCAAAAAGGCATTTGATTAGTGTTCTCAATGATGACATGTGGTAATATCTAGATACATTTTTGTTGTCATATCTTGGGGTGAGTGTGAGATTACTATTGGCATCATTGGATAAAGAATAGAGGCCTCAAATACTGTTTAACATGCTGCGATATGCAGGACAGCTACTTCACAACTAAGAGTTATCCAGCCCAAAATGTTAATTGTGCTGAGAATGAGAAACCCCAGATTATATAAATGCAGACTACAAGGTTATAGAAAATAAAAATTCTACATAATTTGTAAAATCTAGGTAATGATGGTGACTAAACATTCTAGTGAATATCATTAATGGAAAACTGGTAAAATATCGGGGGAGGGAGGAAGGGCATGAAAAGTGGAAGGAAGATAAAAATTCCCATAGTCCCATCACTCAGAGACAATTACTGTCAACTTTTTATTCTAATTTAAAATAAACTTTGAGTCCGCTTTTTCAGTAGAACCAAATATTAATTGCCTCTATAACATCTGAAGATTTATTCTTTGATAATGAACATATTTACATTGCCAAGTGTGAGTGGAGGTGGATAACAAGAAAAAATCAAAGTGAGTTATTAAGAAAAGAATGGGGATTGAGGAAAGTTTCAAGTTCCTTCCTTTGAAATACTTTAAGAGGTATGTTCAGATTACCTGAATATGGCTGATACCGAGGAGAAATTTCATAAAGAGAGCACCTGGAAATATATGCAGTTCTTCTCTTTTCTCTGAGTACCTTTCTTCTGAATTTCAGATACAAGGGATAAGCAAGGGGCAACAAGAAAGCACATTCAAGCCTGCCAACTCTTTTTCTTCAGAAGATGGGAAAATAATAACCTAACAAATATTAACTGGTTCTAGAATGCAGTAGTATAAATAATATCTGATTCAATCTAACCTCATCACAGACCTGCAACCTTCTTTATTGTAGAATATCCTAAACTGTGGCTCTATGCAGGACCAATGTGACATTATAGACATCTTCAAGTCAAAGAAGACACCAAAAACCACATCTCATGTCAAACCTGTAGGGAAAACTAAATATCTTGCTATTGCAGCAAGGAAATATATTTTAAAAGATAAATGCATGATAAAGTTCAAGAATGGGAAGGCTATACAATTTAGGTACTTGTATTTCTGAGTCTACATTTATAATGATAGCAAAAGCGACATCTATCAACGAGTAGATTTTAAGTTCAGAAATATCCACAAAAGATTTTTCCTCTAATGTGTTTTTAAAATAAATTATTATATAAAAGGAAAAATCAATAAGAACCTTTTCCCTCTAAATGCAACACTAACTGTGAGATTTCAGGGAGATTACATGGTTTCTAGGACTCAGTTTTTGTTGTATTACCTGCTATTAATAAGTAACTCCTCAGTAACCTTCTCCTTTCCTCTACAACAGCATTGTAAAAAATATGTGAGAGGAAAAAATGCAAGCCACAAAGGTAATTTAGAACTTTCTTGTAGCCTCATTAAAAAAGAAAGAAAAAAAACAGGTGAAATTAATGTTAATATATGTTATTTAACATGATATATCATTTCAACATGTAATCAATATAAAATTGCTAAGCTATTTTACATTTTTAGCATTATGTGTTTAAAATCACGTATATAATTTACACTTAGGGAACATATCAATTTGTGCTAAGGATTCAGTAGCCACATGTTGCTAGTGGTTACCATATTGGGGAATACAGGCATAGATATTAACTCTTAAATTTGCTCATAGGGGTTTGAAGAAAGAGAAAGAAAAAAATCATAATGGTCTACCACTATTAACAAATATTAGTGATTCCTTCTTATCTCTTTTCTGTGATTCTTGTTGATAAGGTTTATATCTAGGCACATAGTTTTTCTTTTCATTTTGGTTCAGTATTAAGTAAATAAATTTAACATTCTTAAACAATCTGGAATTTTTGTTTTAGAACCTGATAAAAGTTGGGATGGGCGTGTTCATATAAAACTATGTCTTCAGCTGAAACCGGTTTGGTTCAGTGGACAGAGTGTTGGTCTGTCGACCGAAAGGTCCCGGGTTTGATTCCAATCAAGGGTATGTACCTTGGCTGCGGGCACATCCCCAGTAGGGGGTGTGCAAGAGGCAGCTGATCGATGTATCTCTCTCATTGATGTTTCTGACTTTCTATCCCTCTCCCTTCCTCTCTGTAAAAAATAAATAAATATATATTAAAAGAAAACTATATCTGGTAATGGTAGCCAGAGATACATACGAAACAAGTAGGATCTTAGTCATACATCTGTAATGGCAGAAAAGTTAACATTAATTAGTATCTCTGCAATCTTTCCTTCTTATATCCTTTCCAAAATCTTTAATAGACTAAATGAATTCGGAAGTTGCATTTTTTCCAGTTAAACAAAAAAAGTAGAAAACATATTTATTGAAAATTTTAAAAAAACTATACATTTTTCATGTCACTAAAGCTTTGCTAAGGAAAGTACTTTATCCACAATCATATGAAGTTCTAAGGCTTTACAATGTAATACATCAATTTAATAATTAACATGGGATTATATGACAGTTAGAAAACTGTGATACAGAATCTCTAAGAGGATGTACTAAAATACTTTTCCATAGGATGATGATGATCTTTCACTTAAAAATGCATGCTAGGAGATTGAAGATGGTGGCCTACAGGGCAGCAGTGAGGGAGAGAGTGTGCATGAGTGAGAGAGTGAAAGGGGAGTGCGTAGATGTGTGGGGCATATATGTATGTGTGAGTGAGGGACAGTTATATTCCACAAGACTGTTGGGGACTGGAGGACCAGGTTCCCCTAACCAAGTGGCATCTACAACTGCTGAAATATTTCCCAGGGTGGCTGGCTCTGCCACAGAGTCCTTGTTATCTTGAAGGGGAGAGTGATTGTGACTGGGAGCCCACCGTCACCTCCATCTGGGGAGAACTGGGACACCAAGAACAACCCTACAGTGACACCAGCCAGGGAACTGCTACCTCAGCTGAAAACCCATGAACACAAAGACTCCAGCCTCCCTGGCCATGGGCACCTACAAAGATTATCCAGGAGGAGACAGAATGGCAGCCAAATAGGAAAACAGGTCCTGTGCCTCCTCATGGAGCAGATAGAAGAAACACCTGAATCAGATAGTATCTACCCAAAATTGGGAATTAAAAACAGGTTATGGGGCAATCCATGGCCACAAAGGGCAGAGGTCACCAGGTGAGCAGTGGGATCAGGGATCTGGGCTGGAGGGAGAAACACTTGAAGTAGGGTCTAGAGTCTCAGAGGGAGACTGTGCTGCACTAAATCCATGTCCCTTGGGGACACGTATAACACTTGACTGTGGAAGGGGGTCAATAGGACTGCTGGCAGTGGGGAACTCTAGATCTAAGCCCACAGATGTGAGAGGCTGCACCTAGAAAGGCAGCTTGAACTTTTGCACCTGCCATGCAGTGCCTGGGGGAGAGATGTGCAGCAGCATGATTACTATCTACACTAATAAAAGAGAAATATGCAAATTGATCATATCTCCACTATGCCCACCAGCCAATCTGGAGTGAGTATGCAAATTAACCTGAAAATATGGCAGATTCCGCACTCCCTAGCCACTCCCAGACTGTGGGAGTCAGAGAAGTTGGGCACTAGTGCTTGAGCTGGCTGCAGCCAGGGAGACCAAGAAGCCACCTGTCCGGTGAACCCAGACCACAGAAGCTGCCCACCCCACACCTGTCTGCCCCATGTCCTGGGGGAGACAGAGAAACAGGGCCCCAGCACCTGAGGCTGGGTGCAGCCCAGGAGAAGAAGCTGCCTGCCCCGTGATCCTAGGCCACTGCCAGCTGGAGAAGCCATCCGCCCCATATCCTGGGGAAGATGGAAAACTTGGGCCCCTGCACCTGAGGATGAAGCATCCACTTGCCCGTGACCCCTGGCTGCAGCCAGCAGCAAAAGCCTCACGTCTGTGCGCTCCAAGTCCTGGGTGAGATGGAGAAACTTGGTGCCAGTGCCTGAGAATGGCTGAAGCCTGGGAGACAAATAAGCTGCCTGCCTATGATCCCAGGCCACAGCCAACTGTAGAAGCTGTCCACCCCACATCTGCCTGCCCCATGTCCTGGGGGAGATGAGGAAACCAGGCCCCAGCAACTGAGGCTGGCTGCAGCCCAGGAGACAAAAAGCTGCCTTCCCCATGATTCCAGGCTGCAGTAGCAGCAGACGCCTCATGTGCACCTGCCACACATTCTCCTGGGGGAGAGGGAGAAACCTGGTGCCAGTGCCTGATGTTGGGTGTGGTCCAGAAGAAGAAGCTGCCTTCCCTGTGATCACAGGATGCAGCCAGCTAGAGAAGTCACCCACACTGCATCATAGGGAAGACGGAGAAACTACCCACCTGAGGTCCAGGCACCAGCACCTATGGCTGGCTACAGCCTGGTAGATGGAGAAGCCGCCTACCCCACAGTCCTAGGCACCAACACTTGAGGCTGCAGCCCAGGTGAAGCCACCTGCCCATCATCCCCTGAGATTGCAGCCAGCCTGGGCGCCTATGGCTGACCAGAGGGAGAAAAGCCTGGATCCCGGGTGCCTGTGGTCAGCTGGAGGATGGAATCCTGGGTCCCAGGTGCGGAGCTGAGTTAGAGGTGGTTAGAGGTAATCAAACCAGCAAGAAATCAGTTAGGGATGATCAGGCTGGCAGATAGAAGCAGTTAGGGGTGATCAGGCAGGCAAGTGAGTGGTTAGGAGCCAGCATTTCTGGATTATGAAATGGATGTCTGACTGCTTGTTACCCCCCAGGGAGTCCTAGATTGGAGAGGGTACAGGTAGGGCTGAGGGACACCCTTCTCCCCCGCCATGCATGAATTGCGTGCACCAGGCCTCTAGTGTCTTTATAATTTCTTTGTTTTTACTCACTAAACCCAGTGCATAGAATCTCTCAATTATAATCACTCACTGAGGTTAAGGTGCAGGGGAAGGTAGTTTTATGGAAATTGGGGAGCAAAATAAGGACAGTTGATCAGGAAGCCAGCTCTGGGACAGTCCCACCCCTCCAACCTTGAACAAACATTTTTTTTTCTCCTGAAGATCAGGCCCCTCCTAATACTGCAGCTGCACACAACCTTGAGCTCTGCAGGGAAACAAAGATGCTAAATACCCACAAGGAGCCTTCAGGGACTGGATTGAGGGTCCCTTTGGTCCCAGAAACTAATACAGAAACACTGCCATCTAGAGGCCATGTCAGAAATAGATGCTTGTATAAATATGACTGAAAGCAGACATAAAAACAAAGTGGGCAGGTTGATCCCACTTGCCTAAAACCAAGGCAGTGGCATCTGACACAGAGGAAAAGTGGAATGCTGGGAACTTCAACATAGTGCTGACTACCTAACAAGAAACTGAGATGTGGCAGGCAGAACAGGAGAGAGGGCTCTTAAACCAGCCCCCATGGGACATTAAAACTCAGCTGAAGAAAACACACTTCACTTTCTTATTTTTTATCTTTTACTTATGAAACTTTTTCCTCTTTTCTTTTATTTTTATTATTATTATTATTATTACTATTATTATTGTTATTTCAACCCTTTATTTTTTTGGATTAATGTTCTACATTCTATTTTTATTTTTTTATCATTTTACTCTATTACATTTTCTCCTTTATGCCAACCCTTTCTTCCTTACTTCCCCCTTTCTTCATCCTATTTCTCTTCAACTATTTTGGCTTTAGTTTTTCTCTCTACTTTCTTTTTACGCTTTGTTAAAAATTGAACTTTATCTGCCTTAATAATGCATTACTGTTATAGTAGTCTCTGTTGGCTTACTCATATATTTAATTTCCTCTCCCCTGCTCCAACTCCATGTACCCTTCTCTTTTCTCTTCTTCGCTAGCCAATATTTTTCTTGTTGTTGTTGTTTGTTTGATTGTTCGTTAGTTTTTTATTTTGTTTTATCCTTTTGTTTTTCCTCTCCTTGCATGTTCTCTTCTTCTACTAATAGCTTAATTAGTTCCACTCACCAAACTCAGGCCTATCTACATTCTACTCTATTCTCCTTTTCCAAAAATAGATGAATATATAGATAAATAGATTAAAGAAAGGGAGTATATATATACTAGAGGCCTGGTGCACAACATTCATGCACTCGGTGGGGGGTATCCCTCAACCTGGCCTGTGCTCTTTTGAAGTCCAGGAGCCCTCCGGGGATGTCCATCTGATGACATAGGCCCAGATAGCAGGCCTAATCCATCAGTCAGACATCCTTAGCACTGCCACAGAGGTGGGAGAGGCTCTTGCCACTGCTGCTGCACTCACTAGGCTTCAGATCAACTTCCAGCTGAGCAGTGCTCCCCCTGTGAGAATGCACTGTCCACCAGGGTACAGCTCCTGTGCTGAGCATCTGCCTACTGGTGGTTAGTGTGCATCATAGTGACCAGTCATTCTGCTGTTCAGTTGATTTGGATATTACACTTTTATGATATAAGATGTTTCTAACATATATTTTAAATTATTTTTAAGTTATTTTTTTCATTGAGGGTTTTGATTTTTACTTTTCTTTTTATACATTCACTCTCATTCTACCTCCTCTATACTGAATTGTAGCAATTCCCCCATTCATTCAAATCCTTTGCTTTACCTTCTGGAAATAAGTTCTGCCTCTTCAAATTCAGCTCCCCTCCTCTTTTTTCTGGATATTTGTTGTTTCCATGTTTTGAATTAGTGGTTGGTTTTGTGAAGTTTTCTCCCCAAATATGTATATTTTCCCCCTTATTTTTCTTTTCTCTCTTACCTTTTTTTCTCTTTTCTCAATATCTTTTTGTTTTCTTTTCTCTTCCCTAATTCTCTTTTCTCGGGTGTTTACCTTTATTTGGGATCATCATTGTTATGAATACATTTGTGTTTTGTTCCCTCTGTTTTGTTCCTTGTAAAGTTGTATTTTGTGCATTTTGGTCAACATGGTAGACAGTTAGCTGCATAACTATACACCCTGAGAGGAGCAAAAATGGGGAGACAAGTTAACAACAGCCCACATATGAAAGAAAAGGTGGAATCACCAGAAAAGGAAGTAAACAAAATGGAGGCAAGCAACTTGTCAGAGAAAGAATTCAGAGCAATGGTCATAAGGACATTGAAATTTATGGAAGACAAATTCAACAACATGAGTAATAATCAAGAGGAAATAAAGAACCAAGTAGAAATTAAGAATGACATAGCTACAATAAAGAACTCAATAGAAAGCATCAACAGTAGACTACAAAGAGCTGAGGACCACATCAGTGAAATAGAAGACAAGGTAGGAAAAAAATAAGAAGAGCAACAACTGAAAAATAAAACTCAAAAATCAGGAGGAGAGTCTAAGAAAGCTATGGAACAACACAAAACAAAACATCAGCATAATAGGGGTGCCAGAAACAGAGAAAACAGAACAAAGAAGAGAAAACTTGTTTGAAGAAATAATGACAGAAAACTTCCCTGATATTGGGGGGACAAAAAACCTCACACAAGTACAAGAAACTCACAGAGTGTCAAGCAAAATGAGCTAAAAAAGACAGACACCAAAACACATCATAATTAAATTGACACACACCAAGAATAAAAAATCTTAAAGGCTGCCAGAGAGAGACAGAAAGATATCCATAAAGGATCTTCCATCAGACTACAAATTGATTTCTCAACAGAAATACATCAGGCAAGAAGGGAATGGAAAGAAATATACAAAGTGATGCAGAGCAAGGGACTGAACCCAAGAATACTCTATGCAGTAAGGCTATTATTCAAAATCGAGGGTGAAATCAGAAGCTTCAGAGACAAAAAAAGGTTAAGGGAGTTTATTACCACAAACACAGCAATGCAGGAAATGCTAAAGGGATTGTTGTAAAAGAATAAATAGGAAATAAAGAAGGAACACAGGCATAAAGACTAAAAATGGTGACCAAAATGTACGTATCAACAATAACCTTAAATGTAAATGGATTAAATTCTCCAAGAAAAAAAGATTAGGGTAGCTGAATGGATAAGAAAACATGACCCTTAAATCTGATTTCTACAAGACACCCACAGACTGATAGTGAAGGGATGGAAATAAAATTTTCAGGCAAACGGAAATGAGAAAAATTATGGGGTAGCAATACTTATATCTAACAAATTAGACCTTAAAGTGAAGGCCATATCAAAAGAAAAGAAAAGCCACTTCATAATACCAAAGGGAACAATCCAACAAGGGGATATAACCCAGATAAACATATATGCACTCAATACAGGAACACTCAAATACATAAAAAATCTTCTGGAAGATATCGAGGGAGAGAACGACAACAATACAGACATAGTAGGGGACTTTAGTACCCCATTGACATCACTGGCATAAATACTCTAAAAAATTAAGCAAAGAAACATCACTCCTAAATGACTCACTAGATCAGATGGACTTAATTGACATCTTCAGAACATTTCACCCCAAAGGTACAGATATACATTCTTCTGAAGTCCAAATGGGACATATTGAGACAGGGGAAAAGTCTCATTTATTCAAGAAGATAGAGATCATATCAAGCATCTTCTCAGACCACAATAGCATACAATTAGAAATCAACTGCAATAAAATCAATGAAAAAAATATCAAACAATTGGAGGCTATTTAAATAGCATGAAATTAAAAAATGCTTAGGTTACCAAAATGATCAAAGAAGAAATAAAAATCATCCTGAACAACAAAAGACAATGAAAACACAACAACCCAAAATCTATGGGACACAGAGAGAACCAAGATGGCGACATAGGTAAACACCTGTCTTGCTGCCATACACAACAATTCCAAAACTACAACTTAACAAAAGAACAAACACTATCCAGAATCACCAGAAATCTGACTGAGTGAAAATTCCACAAATAAAAGTGAAGATAGGACACTGTGACTCGGAGGACCGGTGGCGGACAGTGGTGAAGATACATGCGCGGAGTCATAGGTTTGGAGGAGTGCGCACGCCAGCGGATAGGGCAGGCTGCTGAAAACTGGCCAGTTTTCTCGAACGGGGGAGACAAAGATGTCCCAACTGGATTGATTCTCCAGCTCTGGGCGAAGTCCAGGGAACCCACTATCATAAAACTGGACAGTGGGAGGGCAAGCCAAAGCTCGGGTGCTACAGGGGTATGTGGGCTTGTGGAGAAGGCGAGCTTGTGTGGAGTGCGTGTGAGCTTGGGAATAGCGCAGCTGTGTGACCACACAGAGAGCACTCGTGACTTGCTCTTCCATTTGGGAAACTGTCAGACTGCATTGTTTTGCGACCTTGGGTGAGACATTGGGTGTGCAGACTCAATTTGGGAGAGGCTGAATTCTCCGGCAGCTGGTGGAGCTTGGCAGCAGCTCTCTCTCAGAGACCCTGGGGCCGCATAGGGTGGAGCTGACGCTGTCTGCTTGGCCCAGAGACTCTGCCCATCCAACCTGAGCACAGCTGAACTTCACAGACAATTAGCCTGGAGGTCAACCCTTCCAAGTGCTAACAAAGATTAACCTGAGCTTAACTTCAGCAAGACTGTGCAACCCATATATATACCTCAGGTAACTGGGGAAGCTGAGCCACTGTCCCTTGTAGGACAAATACCAAACAAAGCTAATTGACCAACTCAGGGAAGCAGCCACCATGCAGAGACATGGAAAGAAATCAGATGTGAAAGAAATGGAGGACAAAAACCCACGACTGGACATGGAATTCAAAACCGTGGTTATGGGGCTTTTCAAGAGGCTCCTAGAAAAGGTCAAGACCTATAAGGAAATAAGCAAGACCTACAAGGAAATGAACGAGACACTCAAGGATATGAATGAGACCTTCAAGGAAATGAACAAGACCAACGTGGAAATGAATGAGTCCTACAAGGAAATGAATGAGACCTACAAGGATATGAACGAGACTCTCAAGGATATGAAAAAGGACCAACCAGAAATTAAGCATACACTGACTGAAATTAAAAAAATATTATACAAAGACCTAAAAGTACTCTAGAGCACCCCAAGAACCAAGTTAAAGATTTGAAATACAAAGAGGTAAAATTCACTCAGCTGAAAAAGCAAGAAACCAAAATAATCCAAAAAATTGAAGACAGTGTAAGGGGCCTCTGGGACAACCTCAAGCATACCAATATCCGAATTATAGGGGTGCCAGAAAAAGAGAGAGAGCAAGACAATGAAAACCTATTTGAAGAAATAGTGACCGAAAACTTCCCACACCTGGTGAAAGAAATTGACTTAGGAGTCCAAGAAGCACACCAAACCCCAATATATAGAAACCCTAAGAGGACCACACCAAGGCACATCATAATTAAAATGCCAAGAGCAAAAGACAAAGAGAGAATATTAAAAGCAGCAAGAGAAAAACAGTTAGTTACCTATAAGGGAGCACCCATAAGATTGTCAGCAGATTTCTCAACAGAAATGATGCAGGCCAGACAGGAGTGGCAAGAAATATTCAAGGTGATGAATAGCAAGAATCTACAACCAAGATTACTCTATCTAACAAAGCTATTATTCAGAATTGAAGGTCAGATAAAGTGCTTTGCAGATAAGAAAAAGCTAAAGGAGTTCATCACAACCAAACCAATATTATATGAAATGCTGAAAGATATTCTTTAAGAAGAGGAAGAAGAAAAAGATGAAAGTGTGAACTATGAACAACAAATACACATCTATCAACAAATGAATCTAAAAATCAAGTGAATTAATAAGCTGATGAACAGGATAAACTGGTGAATGTAACAGAATCACGGACATAGAGAGGGAATGGACTGACAATTCTTGGGGAGGAAGGAGGTGTGGGAGGTGCAGCAAGAGACTGGACAAAAATCATGCGACTATGAGAGAGGACAGTGGAGGGGGGTGAGGACAGAGTTTGGGATGGTACCAGGTGGAAGGGAGCTACAGGGGAAAAAAGGCAACAATGTAATTAATAAACTGAACAATAAAGATTAAAAAATATTTTAAAAAACCAAAATCTATGGGACACAGAGAAAGCAGTCTTGAGAGGGAAGTTCATAGCTCTGTAGACCTACCTCAAAAAAATGGTAATAAAATATATAACCCTACAAATGAAAGATTTGTAGAGAGAAACGAGAAAAGCCCAAAGTAATCAGAAGAAAGAAAATAATAAAGATCAGAGTTGAAATAAACATACAGACCAAAAAAATTAACAAAACCAAGAGATAGTTTTATGAAAGGATAAATAAGATTGATGACCCTCTAGCCAGGCACATAAAGAATTAAAGCGTGAGGTCCCAAATAAAAAAAAAATAAATCAGAATTTAAAGACAAGAAATAACAACAGAACCCACAGAAATACAAAGGATTCTTATAAAATACTATGAACAACTCTATTCCAACAAACTGGACAACCTGGAGGATATGGACACATTCCTAGAAGAATACAACCTTCCAAAACTCAATCAAGAAGAATCTAAAAATCTTAATAGGTTGATAACTATGGAAGAAATTGAAGCAGTCATCAAAAAGTTTCCAGCAAACAAAAGCCCTGGGGCCAGACAGCTTCACAGGGTAGTTATACCAAACTTTCAAGGAAGAACTAAAATCTATCCTCCTCAGACTATTCCAAAAAATTTAAGAAGAAATACTTCCAAACTGATGCTATGAAGCCAGCATTACCCTAATTCCAAAACCAGATAAACACACCACAAATAAAGAGAAATACAGGCCAATCTCCTTGATGAACACAGAAGCTAAAATCCTCAACAAAATTTGAGTAAATCAGATCTAGCCTTATGATAGATCATACACTATGACCAAGTGGGATTTATTCCAGGGATGAAAAGATGGTACAATGTCTGCAAATCAGTAAATGTGATCCATCTTGTAAACAAATTTAGAGGGGAAAAATCACAAAACCTATCAATTGATACAGAAAAAAAAACATTTGACAAACTCCAACACCCTTTCTTGATAAAATATCTCAGCAAAGTGGGAATAGAGGGATCATAACTCAACATAATAAAAGCCTTATATAACAAACCTACAGCCAACATCATACTCAAAGTGCTAAAACTAAATCCATTTCCCCAAAGAATAGGAACAAGATGGGGATTCCCATATTCACTCTTCTTGTTCAATATAGTCCTGTTAAGTGCTAGCAATAGTAATTGGACAAGAAGGAGAAATTAAAGGGCTACAAATTGGAAAAGATGAAGTAAAACTGTCATTATTTACAGATTAAATAAGTCTATACATAGAAAATCCCAAAGACTCCATCAAAAAACTAGTCTTAATAAATTAATTTGGCAATGTAGCAGGATACAAAAATGACTCGCAGAAATCAATGGCTCTTTTTTTCACCAACAATGAACTCACAGAAAGAGAAACAAAAAAAATCATGTTTACCACAGCACCAAAAAGTTAAGATACCAAGGAATAAATGTAACAAAGGAGGTAAAAGACTGCTACTCATAAAACTACAGGATATTGAAAAAAGAGATAGACATAAACAAATGGAAGAACATACCATGTTTATGGATTGGGAGAATCAACATCATTAAAATGTCCATTTTATAAATTCAATCCCCATTAAAATACCAATGGTATATTTTACAGACTTAGAATTAACTCTCCAAAAATTCATCCTGTATAATAAAGAGCTAATATGCAAATGCTTATCATGTCCTCATGCCACATTAACAGCTCAGACACTCAACACTGGAGAGAGAAGAATGGGAGCCAGGCAGGAACAAATGAGCTCACAAGGAATGGGGACCAGCCAGGCATGAATGAGCTCACAAGAGAGGAATGGGACCATCCAGTAACAAATGAGCTCATGAGAGAGGAATGGGGACCAGCCAGGTTGTGGCCCAGGAGAGGAACAAGCCTCCTGCCCCATGATCCTGGGTACCAGCAACTACACTTGCACCTACTGCCCAGGAGAGGGACAAGCCACATGCTCCATAGTCCCAGGTGCCAGAGGCTGTGCCTGGACATGCAGCTTTGCCCAGCCTAAGGACAAGCCACCTGCCCCACGGTCTTGGGCGCCAATGGCTGTGTCTGCGGTTGTGGTCCAGGTGAGGGACAAGCTGCCCATCTGAGAGTCCTAGACACCAGTGCCTGAGGCTGAGGCCTAGGAAAGGAAAAAGCCACCCACCCCATGGTCCCAGGCACCTGTGGCTGTGGCCTGGGTGAAACCACCCACCCACGGTCCCCTGTGGCTGCAGCTGGCCTGGGCAAAGCCGTCCCAGGTCGTCAGTGCATGTGGCTGAAGAGAGGGAGGGAAGTCTGGGTCCCAGGTGCCTGTGACCAGCTAGAGGAGGGAATCCTGGGTCCCGGGATTGGGGTGAGGCAGAGGCGATTCAGGGAAATCAGGCCAGCAAGGGAGCAGTTAGGGGTGATCAGGCAGACAGACAGAGTTGGTTAAGGGTGATCAGGCAGGCAAGCAGAGGGGTTAGGAATGATCAGGTAGGCAAGCAGGCCAGCAGTTTGGAAACAGCAGTCCTGGTTTGTGAGAGGCCATCAGACATCCCCCTAGGAGTACTGTACTGGAGAGGGTACAGTCTGGGATGAAGAACTCCCCACCCTCTGTGCATAAATTCTGTGCAACAGGCCTCTAGTATGAAATTTTAAAAAGACTTCAAATAGCCACAGTAATCCTGAGAAAGAAGAACAAATTTGGAGGGATCACAATACCAGATATCAAGTTATACTACACAGCCACGGTTATAAAAATCGCCTGGTACTGGCAGAACAGACATATATGCAAATGGAACAGAACAGAACAGAGAACCCAGAAATAGACCCAAGACATTATGCTCAATTAATATTTGACAAAGGGAGCAAGAGCATACAATGGAGTCCAGACAGTGTCTTCAATAATTGGTATTGGGGGAATTGGACAGATACATGAAAAAAAAATTAAACTAGATCACCAACTTACTCCATACACAAAAACTAACTCAAAAAGGTTAAAGGACTTAAATGTAAGACAGGAAACCATAAAAATTTTAGAAGACTTCATAGGCAGCAAAATATCAGACATATGTGGTAGCAATATCTTTACTAATATAGCTCCTAGGGCAATGGAAACTAAGAAGAAAATTAATGGGACTACATCAAAATAAATAGCTTCTACACAGCAAAAGAAACCACCAACAAAACAACAAGAAAGACCACTGCATGGGTGAACATATTTTCCACTGGTAAGGGTTTTAATCTCCAACATTTACAACTTAACAAAAGGAAGATAAACAACCCAATCAAAAAATGGGCAATGGATCTAAATACTTTTTGAAAGAGGACATACTAGTAAGGAAGACCAAGAAATATGTGAAAATATGCTCAAAGTCACTAATCATGCTGGAGATGCAAATCAAAACAACAATAAGGTACCATGTCACACCTGTCAGTATGGCTATCATCAACAAATCAACAAATGTCAAGTTCTGGTGAGGATGTGGAGAAAAAGGAACTCTTGTGCACTGCTGATGGGAATGCAAACTGGTGAAACCACTGTGGAAAACAGTATGGAATTTCCTCATAAAGTTAAAAATGGGACTCCCATTTGACCCAGTAATCCCACTGCTAGGAATATATCCCAAGAAACCAGAAACACCAATCAAAAAAGATATATGCACCTGTATTTTCATAGAAGCACAATTTACAATAGCTAAGATTTGGAAACAACCTAAGTGCCCATCAGCAGATGAGTGAATTAAAAAACTGTAGTACATGTACACAATGAAACACTACACTGCTATTAAGAGGAAGAAACTTTTACCATTTGCAACAGCATGGAAGGAACTGGAGAACATTATGCTAAGTGAAATATAAATATCACATAATTTCAGTCATATGTAGGATATAATTATGAACATAAACTGATAAACAAAAATAGATCCAGAGACAAGGTAGCACTGAAAAGACCTTCCAACCTCAGACAGAAGGCAAGGGATGGTAGTGGAGATCAAACAAAGGACTCATATGCATACATATTAGCATAACCAATGAATATAGACATTGTGAAAGTGGGGGCTTGCCCTTGGGTTTGGGAGTGGCCAACTGGGGTCAATTGGGAAAAAGGAGTCATATGTAATTCTTTAAACAATAAAAAAATGCATGCTAAAATATTCTCAATTTGTGTATAGTTAATTTTGTGAAAAATAATAAGAGATCAGGTATCCATATATGCATAACCCATCGGCACAAACAATAGTATGGTGAGGGGGGTGTGGAGTGGCGTGAAGGGGGTCAGTGAAAGAAACAAAAGGCAAATATTCTATAATATCTATCTATATAAAAGCCTAATTGACCATCTGACCTTTTGACCATTCGCCTGATAACTATGACATTCAATGACCACAAGGGGGCAGATGGTCCAACCAGTAGAGGAGGGAGCCTTATAACTCATGGAATTGGCTGTGGGTTAGGTTGCTGCTGGGGCACTGTTGGCTCTAAATCTGCTTCACCCGCACCCTGGAACCAGAGAGCCCGATTCTGAGTGCATCACCCGAGAAATTCCCTCTTGCAATCCAGGATCCCTTGTGGAATGTCGGAGAGCTGGTTTTGGCCTGATCCCCACAGGCCAGGCCGAGGGACTCCATTGGTGCACAAATTTGTGCACTGGGCCCCTAGTTCTATATAATAAAGAGCAAATGGTCATCATGCCCTAGCACCCTCACACTTTTGCACTGGATCTGGGGGACCTGAGGCTGTGACCTCCACAAGGAGTTGGGCCAGAAGACCTGAGGCTTCACCCCCCCCCCACAGAAATGCTTGATGGAGACCTGAGGCTGTGCCCCCACTGGTGGTCTGAGACTGCACCCCTGCCCAGGGGGCTTGAGGGGCTTGATGGGGGCATGAGGCTGCAGCCCCCTCCCTGTGGGTCTTGACAGGGGTGGGGCCAGCCAGGTCTTGATCTCACATGATTTCTAGGTACATGCGGGTGAGTGAGGACTTAACTGAGCCCCATGGCTCATCCCAGACTGACAGGAGGGAGATTTTCATATTCATTTTACTATTTTTCTTTCACCTCTGACACTTTTATTATAGAGAATGAGCAAATAGCAATATTAAAATATTTCCTTTAATTCCCTTTTGATGTGCATGAATTTCATGCACTGGGCCACTAGTTTTCAACAATAAAGATAAACTTAAAAAATTATAAAATAGTATTATAACTGTATTACTCTGACCTTGACTATAAAGGCTAAGATGAAAGAAAAGCCAACTAAAATTGAGATCTATCACCCTAACTTTAGTTAGTGACAGTCTGAAATACTAATTTGGTATCACATAAACAAAGCCTATATATGAATGAATATAGAGTTCCTCAAGATACAGTCAGCATTCCTCATCTTAAGGAAAGTGAATAATCACCATTCAGGACATATAAAAGAAAGAAAACAAAACATATATTAATATGAGAATACATTTTGGTACCTGGGCATAGTGGAAAGTTGTGTAACAGATTATTAATATTTTTATATCAGTTATTTCTAATTCATTATTTGAATGGTGCTTTGTGGCTTATACATTACTTTTTACAAGGATCAAAGTGGCTCATCATTCAGCACTTGAATGGTAATCACTTGTACATGACTGTGACCTCTGAAGTCTACTTTAGTGTTCTTTCTATTGAACCATGCTCCTTCTCTAAGCAGCAATATTCCGAGGAGTACAGTTACATATTACACGGCTATTCCACTACATCCTCAGCAGTTCACATTGTCTAGGAGAAATGAAATAAAATCAGAAATAACCTCACACTGAAATTGAGACTTTGATTTGTAAGCAACATGTCAAATCCAAAATATTGCTTGAATGTTTCAACCAACTCTATTATGAAGTCATTTTTTTATGTATGAATGAAAAAATAAAAATTTGGTATTTAATTTTCTGAGGATAGGTATTTAAATTTAACTGATGCTTATACATGCACAGGGCTAAGGACTTAGCTACAAGGAGTTTGAATATTTAATTAATTGGGAATTTCCTAGAATTTATCATATCTATTGGCCTTTTACAAGAAAAACTAGAACTAGACAAAGTAATGCAGACTGATTTCATGAACATTTCTAAATGTCTATTTCCCTCATAGATCTGATATATAAATAAAATTATTTTTAAATAGATCATGACTTATATGGTGTTATAACTGAGAAGATACATTACTTAGTGCTAATCTTTTAGATAACCAGTAAATTTGTAGCAAGAGACATTTTACCAGTAAGTGAAGAGAAGCTATCACTTACCATGCACATTCCAGCACTCTGTGTGGTATTCAGATACTAATACCACTCTGAAAAAGTCAAATAAATAACAATAAAGAGATAAAGAAAACCATCTTCTTCTAAACAATAAATAAAATGAACACTGTATGAATTGAACATATCTTAAAAGCTAAAAGCTCTCTTTTTTTCTAAGTAATTTAAAATGTAATAAATAAGATTTTCACGGGTGCTCCTTAAAGTTCATGTTATTGAGAAAAATTGGAATAAATAAAAATATGTGTTTAAATACATACTGAATTATATTCTAAGAAAATAGAGGCAGAGTATGTAAACACTTAGTTATAAATTCTTGTTCAAAATATGCTGTTATAAAATATGAATAGCATTTAATGTACAAACAATTCTGAAATTTAGTCTAAATCATCTACAGATGAGGCTCTCTTGCAATTGTGAACACATTTATTTCTAAAACCATTAACTGCGAATTTTAATGATAGAGATAACACTGATAACCAAAAGAACTACCTCTCTAGCCATGTCTCTGCTTTCCAGTTATGTGTCTTCACATCTCCCTTTCCCTTGACCCACTCATAGATTTAAATTATAGTTTCTGGGAGGCACTTGTTTCACATGCTCTCATTATATGGCCCAAAGAATTATGGTGCGACTTTCAGCTCAGAACATTTTCCAAATTGACACTCATTTGTGATATGGCTTCATGTAATGTAGTCATCTAATCCATTCTTCTAACTCTGACTCAGAATATCTATAGACACCTGACATAAGAGTTTATAGGAAACCATAAAATAGAAACAGTAAAAGTAACTGTCTGTTATTTCTCAAGCTATAGACAATGATAAAATGTCAGAATTAAATGTATTTATAACCTTTTATATGTATAATTCTATTTATTCAGCACTGTTCTCATCTTATATGATATGACATAGAATCTAGAATTTCTTAATTCAAATGATTGTAAGTTCATAAAATAATTTTAATTATGTGCACGCATTTTTTAGAAAATTTAATTGAAAATGACATAATTTACATTTTATCTACCACTTATTGTATCTTTTGGAGAACATAGAATGGGAAAGGGGTTTTTAATAAGGTTGCATGAATTTAAACTGTGAGACTGCTACATAAAGCCTGAAAGCACAAACAAATTAAGTTACTTGTTCCAGTGACAAACAGCTAGTGGCATTATCTAGCAAATATCAAATAACCTGCACAAATCATAGAGTTGTATTTTCACATATTGTTGATGTAGTGAAATTAATAGATAATATTATATAGTGCTGTTAAATGCTCTATATCTACTCCCTTACACTTTAAGAAAATATTATAATCATGTATTCAGAACATGGGTTTATGCAAATCATATAGCAATGTACCTGACAGATAGACAGTATTAAAAATATTAGGTGTTCTAACACTATATAAAAAGTTGGAATATGCTACAGAATTCTAGTCAAGAAAGTGAAGAACAGAGAAAAAGGAAATGGATGCAATTCCTGATTTGAAGTTGGTTAGGTCATGGAGTACATTCTATTTCTCTGTTTTTTAAAAATATATATTTTTTTATTTTTCTTAAAGAAAGGAAGGGAGAAGGATAGAGAATTAGAAACATCAATGAGAGAGAAACATGTATCAGCTTCCTCCTGCACACCCCTTCCTGGGGATGTGCCCGCAACCAAGGTACATGCCCTTGGCCAGAATCGAACCTGGGACCCTTCAGTCTGTAGGCTGATGCTCTATCTACTGAGCCAAACTGGTTAAGGCACATTCTATTTCTCTTAATGCCACTTTAGGTTACCAGATGAATATCATACTGAAAATCACTGTGCCCCCTCCTTCATAATGCCCATAGTATCAGGTAGGATAATTGTTTAGTGCTGATTGTTTTTAGAGCAGCACACCCCTCTTATTTGTCTACATATTTTCATGTCCATCTCCAACTCACAATTCAAGTACAATATTATAAGCTTCAAAACAGTACAACTAACCAATAACAAAGGTTTTTATAGAATTCAATAGATTTTAGGGAATTTAATCTATTAATATATTGCAAAATATGTTATGCCAATACAATTCAATGGCAGGAGTTGGAGGTCGTCTTTTTTAAAAATTCTGCTAGATATCCACATGCAAAAGGATAAAAATAGACCCCTAACTCACTCTATATGCAAAATAAATTCAAAGTATGTTATAGAATTAAGCATAAAGAAGAAAATGTTGGAGTAAATTGTGACTTGGATTTGGCAATAATTTCTTAGATATGCCACCAAAAGTACACACAAAAACAAAATTGAATTTTATCACATTTTTAAAAATTGCTTTAAGAAAAGCCATATTATGCCGAACCGGTTTGGCTCAGTGGATAGAGCGTCGGCCTGCGGACTGAAAGGTCCCAGGTTCAATTCCGGTCACGGGCATGTACCTTGGCTGCGGGCACATCCCCAGTTGGAGGTGTGCAGGGAGCAGTTGATCGATGTTTCTCTCCCATCGATGTTTCTCTCCCATCGATGTTTCTGACTTTCTATCCCTCACCCTTCCTCTCTGTGAAAAATCAATAAAATATATTTAAAATAAAAGAAAAGCCATATTAAAAAGATTAAAAACTATATTAACATGATGAAAGCAATAAGCCTCATACTGGTGCTAAGTATTTTAAATCATTACCTGATAATGGAATATACAAAGAGCTTTTACAACTCAATAATAAAAAGACAGATAACCCAATTAACAATGGGCAAAAGATTTGAGTAGACATTTATATTGGTAAAATACTGGTACATGAATGACAATAAGCACATAAAAAGATACTCACCATTATTAGTGTTATGAAAATTCAAATGAAAATCAGAAGCTATTGCTTCACACTCACTATATGATGGTCACAATAAAAAAGACAAAGTATATACTAAAGACAATTGAAAATATATGTCCACACAAAATTAATGATAGCAGCATTATTTATAATACCCAAAATGTGGGGAAAAACAAATATCCATCAAATGTGGCTGGCTAGGTAATATGTGGTATATTGATACAATGAGGCATTTTTCATCAGTAAAACTACTGAATTGTATATTTAAAGTGGTTAAGAAGATATATTTTATGTCATGTGGTGTTATTTTTTTGCCACAAAAAAAAAAAACAAACCCACAAAGGAATTGGAATACTGATATACATATAATGGAGATGAACTTTAAATATTTTATGCTAATTAAAAGAATAAATTAAGTGAAGATTCTAAATAATTCATTTCATTTTACTTAATATCCAGAGTAAGCAAATGAATACGGACATAAGTAGATTAATGGTTGCCTATAGCAAGAGAAAGTGAAGTGGAGTAATTACAGGTGAGTGCTAATGGGTATAGAGTTTCTTTCTGGGGTGAGGAATCCTATCTAATAAAAGAGTAATATGCAAATTGACCATACCTCTGATCAAGCCACACCCACAAGCCATGCCCACAAGTCAATCAGGAACAAATAAACCCCAAGCAAGATGGCTGCAGCCACTGAGAGAATGAGTCGGCTGGGGCCGCAAGCACAGCATCCGTGCCCCACCAGCCTGGCCACACAGGCACAGAGAGAGGGAATGGGCTGGCTGTGCGGAGGGAGGGGAAGAACCAGAAAAATGGGTCTTTCCAATTCCTGATGCTGATGGAGCCCTATGGGTGCTGGGATCCTCCACCTGCAGCCCACAGCCACAGCTCAGCAGGCCCCTGACTGCAATCCAGATGCAGGCAACATGGCCTGGGGCACGGGGGTGTCCAGCAGGCACACTACAGGCATCAAATCACTGCTGCCAAAGCTGCCCCCCCACACACACATACTCTCAAGTAGTATGGTCCAAGGGGACGACTCCTGAGGAGCCGCTCCCATGGCAGAAAATATGCACCATGCCAGGTGGGGAAGCCAGACCTGAAAGCCCAAGCCCACGAGTACCCATCAGGGCATTGTGTGCCAGGGCCCTGAGGAGGCCCCAGGACAAGCATCTTACCAGATGCTGTGTGGATGGAGGAGAGGAACCTCTGGCTAGAGGCCAGGGTGAAGGATGTTGGCATCTCCACAGGCCGGGCTGAGGGAAACCACCCTCCCCTGAACCCCCACCCCCTCATGCATGAATTTTGTGCACCAGGCCTTTAGTCCTATATAATAAAGAGGTGATATGCAAAGTGACTATTATGTCCTGGGTCACAAGATGGCCACCACAAGATAGCTGGCAGAGCATGACAGTTGGAAACTACCAGGCTGGCAGGGGAGGGCAGTTGGGGGTTACCAGGCCTGTAGGGGAGGGAGGAGAGGTTGGGGGAACCAGGCCTACAGAGGAGGGCAGTTGGTGTGGACCAGGGCTGCAGGAGAGGGCAGTTAGGGGGACCAGGCCTGCAGGAGAGGGAGGAGAGGTTGGGGGGACCAGGCCTACAGAGGAGAGCTGTTGGTGTGGACCAGGGCTGCAGGGGAGGGCAGTTAGGGGGGACCAGGCCTCCAGGGGAGGACAGTTGGGAGATACCAGGTTACTAGGGGAGGGCAGTTGGGGGCAACAAGGCCTGCAGGGGAAGGCATTTGAGGGTGATCAGGCCTGCAGAAAAAGTGAGTTAGGTGAGACCAGGCTGTCAGTTGGACATCCCCTGAAGGGTCCCAGATTGGAGAGGGTGCAGGCTGGGCTGAGGGACCCCTTTCCCCCAGTGCATGAATTTCATGAATCAGGCCTTTAGTATGTTATAAAGTTAAACTATAGTGATGATTACACAATTCTGTGAATATATTTAAAAACCCCCATCAAATTGAATGTTTTGACTGATAAATTTTATAGTATGTAAATTATATCCCAGTGAAGCTGCTAAAATTTATCTATCTATTGATCAATTGATCTGTCATAGAGACTCACTTCTGAAGAATAGAATATTGAAAGGAGAAAGGAGAAACTTTGAAATCACTTTAAGCAAGTGTTCAAAAATATTAACACCAGTTGCCAAAACCGGTTTGGCTCAGTGGATAGAGCATCCACCTGAGGACTGAAAGGTCCCGGGTTCAATTCTGGTCAAGGGCATGTACCTTGGCTGTGGGCACATCCCCAGTAAGGGGTGTGCAAGAGGCAGCTGATTGATGTTTCCCTCTCATCGGTCTTTCTGACTTTATATCCATCTCCCTTCCTCTCTGTAAAAAATCAATAAAATATATATTTTTAAAAATATTAACACCAGTGATGCTATAGGGATTATCATGTACTCCCTAAAATAATGCGACACAAACAGGCATTTCATCCATGTCATTCCTTCCTGGAACCCATAAGCACAATCTAACCATAAAACAGATATTAGACAAATGCAAATGGATTTTCAGTCTAGATAAACCAGACCAGTACCCATTGAAATAGTTAAGTTCATGAGAGTTTGTCACAGACCAGTAAAGATAAAGGAAACATGACAACTAAATGCAATGCGCTATCCTGGATTAGATCCTGGATAAAATAACATTTTTATTGGGAAAACTGGTTGAAGTTGAATAGTGTCTATAGTTTGGTTGCTTTTTGCTATATTGATTTTTTAGTTTTAATAAATGTACCATAATTATGTCAGATATTAATATCAGGATAACCTGGGTAAAGGCTACCTGGGAACTCTGTATGATCTTTACAGGTTTTCTTTAAATAAAATTATTTCAAAATAAATAACAAGTTTGACTATAACAAAATATAAGAAATACAGTACAAATAATTTAATGAAATGGATACAAAATTATTCTTTTAGTGGTAAAATTATCAATAGTAAAATATGGTTTTTACAATAAATATAATGTATATATGGTAAAAACTGTTTTATCTCATGTTCTCCCATTCCGTGATGAAACATATTCATGTTAAATTAGTAGCATCATCAAAGTACAGAATCTAAGAGGCAACATCACTTCTCTTAGGCTATGAGGTGATAAATTTCAGCATTATATTGGATATTATTTTATAAATAAAATAAATAGTATAATATACAACACAGAAATATATCAGGTATGTAAATTAATATTATTTTATATAACTGCATTAATATAGAGATTATTTGCAGTGTATTATTGGCTCCTCAGTGTTCTGAGCCTTCATGAGCTAACTACAACTCCAGATATTATGGTCTTGAATAATTATTTTTCTATTTATGTACTCACATTCCCCTTCAATGCAAAACTGTTCATTGATGGTTAAAAATCAATACCTGCAAGTACATATAAAAGGCTGAGAAAATTTTTTCTGAACTTAAGGTGGCAACGCAGCTACATTCTCCACTGCAGGAACTTTGTCTTTGCCAAATATTTCGAACTCCAAAGCCCTGAGAAAATGCCATTTTCCCAGAAATCCTTCACTACCTCTGAATTTAATCTGAGTAAAAGGTAATGAATCATTTAGCAGCAGAGAATGTCAAACAAGGTATGTGTTATCATAGTAGCAATTCTCTTTGTCTTTATGAAATTATGGTAATTCATGTGTCAGTGTTAATTTATAAATTTATGTTGTCTGTTTTTTTTTTAAAGAACAGATTTTAGATTATCATAGCCTACAAGAGTCAAAGAATTAAGTTTGAGTTTAGCTCTGTGTCATATGACTTCAGTGGATTTAATAAATACCCTAATTTGCATTGAAGTGTAAAACAAAGACAATTAATTTACATGTTCCACATCTTTCTTTTTCATACTTCATGCACTAAAGAATGGGATGAGAAAGGAAATGCTATGATAAATGTTTAATGTCAAGTTCTTAATTTAGAAACAATATATAATTCTCATGGAAGTTAAAATGCAAATGTTGCTGCCTGATTCTTAAAATAATATTCTTCTGGATAACTAATGATCAAATAGCTTTGTTTTAAAAATTCATAGAAATAGATTTCACATTTAATGAAACAGAAAGCAATTCTTTATTAATATTTAGAATAAAAATATAATAAAATGAATTACTAAAGTGTAAGCAGGCATTACTAAAAGTTGCATCCAGAAAGATAATAGTAACAGGAAAACAATAATTTTATTTTTATATTGGCATAATATTGAGTACCTATAATGGATGTTGCTAAGATTTTTAAAGAGTTAATTCATTATATCCTCACCACACTGTATGAGGTATTTGCTACTGGTATTTATATTTTACAAATGAGAAAAAAGACTTAAAGAGGTTAAGTGAGTCATTGTTAGGGAGAAAGTTGAGTGTTTCTCTTTAATTTGAAATGGAAAGTCAAGGAAATATTTTTACAGCAAATCAGATTGTAAGCTGTGTAATAAGTCATTATTTTAAATCAATTTTATAATCAGGATTTAAAATCCTAAAAGCCTGAATGAACCTGGAATGTAAGAAAATTCTCCAATTTCCAAGGCAGTTCTTGACTTACTTGGATATATTTCAAAGATCAAAGTTATTAAAATTGTTTATTAAAATGTTATTTAGCCACCTTCAGAGCATGTTTACCTTACTAAAAGTTGGGTTTCAAAGAATAAAAGGTAGTGTGGTAGGTAAAATAATATCCCCTACCTCAAATACATTAAATACTAATCCTTGAGATATTTACATATGTTATGTTATATGATAAGGGAGAAGTAAAATTGTGAGTGACATTAATATTGCTAAAAACGTGATATTTAAAAAAGGAAATTATCCTGGATTATCTCAGTGGACCCAACATAGTCACAAAGGTCCTTAAAAGGAGAAAACAGAGGATGAAGAGTCAAAGCCAGAGAAGACATCATGAGAAGTCAACCAATGTCTGTTGGCTTTGAAAATGGAAAGCAGTCATGAGCCAAGAATTCTGGCAATTGGGCAAAGGCAAGAAAATGGATTCTCCTCTTGCACTTCCAGAATGCAACAGTCTATTCCATTTTATCTGAACAGAATGAATTTTGGATTTTTGCCCACAAAAACTATAAAATATTGGAGGAACCAAGATGGTGGCACAGGAAAAATACTTATTGTGCTGCCCTGCACAACAATTCCAAAAAAATAACATAACAACAAAACAAACATAATTCAGAATCATGGGAAAATCTGGGTGAGTGAAAATTCCACAAATAAAAGTAAAGGTGGGACACTGAGACTCAGAAGAGCAGCAGAGTGCAGCCTTGAAGATACACGTGGAGCCAGAGGTTCAGAGCCTTGGAGGATGCGTGGGCTGTAGGGCTGGCAGCAGCAATCCCAGCTGGATTTCTCCAATGGGGGAGGGCAGAGACGTCTCACTGCACAGATTCCCCAGTGCCAGGGAAGGTCCGAGGTCCGGGGTACGCACCCTAAAAGCTGGGCGCGGCCGAGGTCTCCAAGTTTGAGGAGAGTGCGTGAAGTTTGGAACAGCAGTTTGCATGTAAAGTGTGCCACAGCACAGAGAGGGCGCATGACTTGCTCCCTCTTTCGGGAGACCACTGGACTGCTTTGTTTTGCAACCCTAGGCAAGACTTTGGGTGTGCAGGCTCATTTGTGGAGAGACAGAGTTGTCTGGCAACGGGTGGAGACCAGCGGGGGCTTTCTCTTGGAGGTGCCTGCAGCCATTACCACCCAACACAGAGACCTGTATGCCGCATATGGCGGAGCTGATGCTGCGTGCTCAGCCCAGAGACTCCGCCCATCCAACCTGAACACAGCTCACTTTCGCAACCAATTGGCCTGTAGGTCAAATCCTCCTAGTGCTAACAACAATTAGCTGGGCTTACCTCCAACAATACTGTAGAACCCATAAAGGATTCCAGTAAGAGTATCCACTTCAGGTAACTGGGGAGGCAGAGCCATTGTCCCTTAGAGGACATCTACCATACAAAGCTAATCGACCAACTCAGGAAAGCAGCCATAATGCAGAGAAATGGAAAGAAATCAGGTGTGAAAGAAATGGAGGAAAAAATGGAGTTCAAAACCACAGGAATTAAGATTTTCAAGAGGCTCCTAGAAAAGTACAATGAACTTAATTAGAACTATGAGGAAATGAACAAGACCTACGAGGAAATGAACAAGACCTACGAGGATATGAACAAGACCCTCAAGGATATGAAAAAGGACCAACTAGAAATCAAGCATACACTGATTGAAATAAAAAAAAATATTACACAAAGTCCTAAAAGCAGTCCAGAGGGCCTCAAGAAGTAAGTCAAAGATTTGAAATACAAAGAAGCAAAATCCACTCTGCTGGGAAAGCAAGAAACAAAAAGAATCCAGATAATTGAAGATAGTGTAAGGGGCATCTGGGACAACCTCAAGCATGCCAACATCCGAATTATGGTGGTGCCAGAAAAAGAGAGAGACCAAGACAATGAAAACCTACTTGAAGAAATAGTGACTGAAAACTTCCAACAACTGGTGAAAGAAACTGACTTAAAAGCCCAAGAAGTACATAGAACCCCAAAACATAGGAATCTAAATAGTACCACACCAAGACACATCATAATTAAAATGCCAAGAGCAAAAGATAAAGAGAGAATATTAAAAGTAGCAAGAGAAAAACCATTAGTTACTTATAAGGGGGCACCCATACAATTGTCAGCAGATTTCTCAACAGAAACGATGCAGGCCAGACGGAAGTGTCAAGAAATATTCAAAGTGATGAATAGCAAGAATCTACTACAACCAGGATTACTCTATCCAGCAAAGCTATCATTCAGAATTGGAGGTCACATGAAGTGCTTTGCAGATAAGAAAAAGCTAAAGGAGTTCATCACCACCAAACCAATATTATATGAAATGCTGAAAGATATTCTTTAAGAAGAGGAAGAAGAAAGAGGTAAAAATATAAATTATGAACAACAAATACACATCTATCAACAAATGAATATAAAAATCAAGTGAATTAATAATCTGATGAACCGGATAAACTGGTGAATATAACAGAATCATGGACATAGAGAGGGAATGGACTGATAATTCTTGTGGAGAAAAGGGATGTGGGAAGTGCAGCAAGAGACTGGACAAAAATCTCGCAACAATGGGAGAGGACAGTGGGGTAGGGGAGGTGAGAGTGGAGGGTGGGATGTTTACAGGGTGGAGGGGAGCTATAGGGGTATAAAAAAGGGGGAACAATATAATTAATAAACTGAACAATAAAGATAAAAAACTATAAAACATTAAATTTATGCTATTTAAAGACACTAAGATGGTGATAATTTATTATGGCATTAATAAGAAACTAATACAAGTTAAAAGTTGCTCAAATCTGCTTGATTAATGTACTAGAAATTTAAATGTTATTTAATGTATTGATCACAAATATTCATTAGAAGTCTGTTTATGAATTTAAAACAGACTTTAAAACCGAGATACCAGGGAAATGGTAATCACAAGAGAGGTGTGGTAATTATACTAACAAGAGACAAAAGACACAGTAGGAAAATAAAAACATGTTATAGAGACAAAGAAGTGTGTTATTCAAGAAAGAGAAAAAAACACATCTATATTGGAATAGAAGAACTAAAACTATTTCTATTCACATATGAAATAATCTTGTGGCAAGAAAATCCAAACAAATACCACACAAAGACTGTTAGAATTAATAAAGGATTTAGCAAGTTGTAGGATACAAGATCAAAATAGAAAATTACATAGTTTTTTATACACTAGCCATCCTATCTAATAAAAGAGTAATATGCAAACTGACCATACCTCCACTACACCCACAAGTCATGCCCACCAGCCAATTAGAGCAAGTACGCAAATTAACCCAACCAATATGGCGGATAATTTGCATATCCAGGCACAGAAGATGGTGTAGAAGGAAGCCAAGCACTGCAGAAGAGAGCAAAGCTGCAGAGAAGCAAGCAAGTGGGGTGGGGGAGAAGGGAGGGAAGCAGGCAGGCAGTGGAGAAGGGATGGAAGTAGGTGGAGTGGGGGAGGAGGGAGGGAGGGAGGCAGAGGAGATGGGAAGGAGCATGGGAGAGGGGATGGAAGAGAGCAAGGCAGTGGAGAAGGGAAGGAGAGAGGCAGCAGAGACAGGACAGAACAAGGCAGCAGAAAAGAGAGGGAGCCTTGCTCAGGCCATAGGAAGCCCTATACTTGCAGGAATTTTCCTGCAATGGATCTCTAGTAAACAATATAAAAACATTTTTTAAAAAAATCATTCATATTAAAGGAATAATATATGTATATACACATATATGTACATACATACATATATACATATATACACATACATATGTATATATATACACATATATACATATATACACATATATACATATATATACATACACACACACACACACACACACACATATACCAGAGGCCTGGTGCATGAAAATTCATACACTGGAGGGGGTTCCCTCAGCATAGCCTGCCCCCTCTCACAGTCCAGGAGCCCTCAGGGGCAGGAGGACCTGGCAATCACGGAAAGCCAATGGTCCATCACACCTCTGCTGTTGACACTGCCAGCAGCTCAAGCCTTGGCTGGCCCTGGTTACCTGAACCTTGGGTGGCCCTGGGTGGCTGGGCAGCCCCAATCCGAGGCTTGTCAGCACCTCGGGCATTGGCTGGGCAGCTGCCATCCAAGGCTTGCCTTCAACTCAGGCTGATAGGCTGATGCGACTGGGGGACACTGGAGGCATATGTGCTGCAATCTTGCGGCTGGGGGAGCTGCCATCTTTGAGGGAAGGGCAGTCAATTAGCATATTCTCTCCTTATTGGCTGTGAACACCACCATCTTTGCAACAGCATGAGGGTGAATCGTATTCCCTCTTTATTAGATAGGATAGGAATATAATTAATAAAAGAAGTACAAGTCATACATTAAAACTACAAAACCATCAAGGATTTTTTAATCTTATTAAATTGAAAACATTTATATTCCTGGATCATAAGGTTTAATATTATCAGGATAAAAATATTCTCCAAATAGATCTACAGGTCCAACACAATACTTACTAAAATTCAAGCTGATTCTTTTAAGTTGAGTAGCTGATCCTAAAATTCTTATGGAAATTCAAGAGATCCAAATTAGCAAAAATAATTTTAAAAATGAGAAACACATTTGGAGGCCTCACATCCTCTGATTCCAAAACAGAGCAAAATTACAATTCTCAAGATTTTGTGGCAAAATCATGAGGACAGATATATAGATTAGTGGACCACAATATGTAATTAAGAAATAAAAAAACACATTTATTTTGCTCCATTTTTTATTTGGATGCCAACACAATTCAAGGGGTGAGGGACAGCAATTTCAATGAATACTGCTGGGACAATTTTATTTCCACATGCAGATAAATGAAATTAGATCTTTACCTCACACCATATATAAAAAACTCAAAATCAGTCAAATACCTAAATGTAAGGGCCAAAACTATAAACACTTCTATATGAAAGGTTCCTTTCGGGCAAGGGGCGGCCTGGGCTAGGGGCCTGTGGAGGTTTTCAAGCCGGCCACGCCCCCTGACAACCCAAGTTGAAGCCCTGGGATCTGGGATTAACAATTGAAATTTTGTAGCCTGGAGCAGAGCAAAGCCTTCTGCTCACTCCGAGGTGGCAGTCATTTCTGCTTGTAACTTTGTAGCCTAGAGTGGAGGCCTAGGCCGCTAATGGCAGGCGGAAAGCTTGGCTTCCTCCATTGCCAGGGAAACCCAAGCCTCTGTTCTCTCCAGCTCAGTGGCTGCCACCATTTCTGTATCTTTTATAACTGGAACTTTGTAGCATTGAGTGGAGGCCTAGGCCAGCAACAGCAGGTGGAAAGCTTGGCTTCCTTTGTTGCTGGGAAAACCCAAGCCTTCCTCCTGCGCTCAGTAACGGCAGCCATCTTGGTTGGGGTTTATTTGCATAATCTGCTCCTAATTGGATGGCAGGTGTGCCTGTGGGCATGGCTTTGTGGGTGTAGTGAAGGTATGGTCAAATTTGCATATTACTCTTTTATTAGATGGGATTAGAGGACCAGTGCACAAAATTTGTGCATGGAGTGTGTGTGTGTGTGTGTGTGTGTGTGTGTCCCTCAGCCCATCCTGCACCCTCTCCAATCTGGGCTCCTCAAGGAATGTCCCACTGCCTGTTTAGGCCTCTCACAATCCAGGACTGCTGGCTTCCAACCACTTGCCTACCTGCCTGCCTGATTGCCCCTGATTAACATCTAACTGCTCCCCTGCCAACCTGGTCGCTCCCAACTGCCCTCCCCTGATGGCCTGGTCACCTCTAATTACTCTCCCCTGCAGGCCCAGTCGCCCCTAACAGCCCTCCCCTGGTGCCCTGGTCACCCCTAACTGCCTTCCCCTGATGGTCTGGTAGTCCTCAACTGCCCTCCCCTGATGGCCTGATCACCCCCAACTGCCCTCACCTACTGGCCTGGATGCCTCTAACTGAACTCCCCTGATGCCCTGGTGGCTCCCAACTGCCCTCCTCTGCAGGCCTGGTCACTCCTAACTGACCTACCCTGCTGGGCTGATCACCCGCAACTGTCCTCCACTGCTGTCCTTATTGCCTCCAACCACCCTCCCCTACTGACCATCTTGTGGGGGCCATATTGTGTCCACTTGGGGGTGGCCATCTTTGACCACATGGGGGCTCCATCTTGTGTGTTGGAGTGATGGCAATTTTCATATTACCTCTTTATTATATAGGATTATTAGAAATTTAGATTATAAGATTCAAATTAACATTGTAAAATTTTTATTATTAATCTCTTAAAATTGAAGTAACACATTTTGTTTGCACTGGGATATAGAAACTTTGCAGCATTTGGCTCCATTTCTGGCCATGATTAGTACTATTATAAAACACTAGGGTCCTGGTGCATGAAATTTGTGCACTGGGGGTGGGTGGTCCCTCAGCCCAACTTACCTCCTCTCATATACTGGGAGCCCTCAGGGGACGTCCTACTGATGGCTCACCTTGGCTTGCCCAAGGCCAAAAGCCTCTGGCTGATACTTTCTGTACTTGGACAGGGGAATCTCAGCCAGGGAACCCCAGCCAGCCATTGCCCTGCAATCAGGCCAATCACTGCCTGGCCCCACCCCCAGCCTGTCCCCGCTTGGGGCACTCAGCAAAGCAATCGCCCTGTGATCAGGGCCATTGCTGCCTGGCCATGCCCCCAGCCTGGCCTGGCCTGCCCCAGGCTGGGGGAATACAGGGAAGCGATCACCCTGCAATCCGGGCCGATGGCTGACTGGCCAAGCCATAGGCAGCAGCCATCTTGTTTGCATATTAATTTGCATATAGCTCCTGATTGGCTTGTGGGCATGGCTTGTGGGAGTGGCTTATTTGGTGTAGCGAATGTATGGTCAATTTGCATATTACTCTTTTATTAGATAAGATTATACAATATACTTTCAAAACTCACCCAGGCTGCCCTGCCAGTATTGCTCAGTGGTTGAGCATTGACCCATGAACCAGGGAATGCCCAAGTTTCAGGCTCATTACCCAGGAGGGTGTGTGCAGGATGCAGCTGATCAATGATTCTCTCACATCATTGATGTTTCTATCTCCCCCTCTCCATTCTTATCTGAAATCAACAAAAATATATATTTTTAAAAATCACCCATGCCTTTGTAGCCTCCAGATTAACTAGTGACAATCAGTATTCTATACTAAAGGCTCCTCTTGCAAACTCCTCAGGAGTTTCAAGAAGCAAACTCTAAGAAATTGTGGTTAAGAGCCTCAAACATATTACACAAAGTATGCAATTAAAAGTGTTGACTTTGATGTATATAATCCTTTGCTGCTTCACATTTGACTTTTTTTTCCATTGCTCATGGTAGTAAAAATCAAGTAGAGTATTTTTCCCTAATGTTTTTCTTTTTTCTTTGAACTTAGACCAGCCAGGGGGAAAATATTCTCAGGTGAACAAGCATAAAATCAAGGGCTTCAAGGGGTTCTTCTTGTTTGTTTATTTTTCTTCAAAGCATAATATCAAACAAATGTATACCAAGGCCCTTTTTTCCTCTGCAGCCCAAACCCAACAATTACTAGTAATCCTTTGTAGTTGAGAAGGATCAAAAGCTGTGCTGATATAGTAGCCACTATTCCATATAGCTCTTGAACACTTGAAATGAGGTTAGTTGAGGAAGTGGTGAATGTGTAAAATGCATACTAATTGCAAGTCTTTATATAAAAAGAAATGTAAAATATCTCATTAATAATTTTTATATTGATTACATGGAAGAATAATTATATTTTGAGTATATTGAATTACATAAATATATAACTAAAATTAATTTCACATGTTTGTTTTTACTTTTTAAAATGTGTACCAATTATACAATTTAAAATTATAAATATGTATCTCATTATACTTTCCTTTGACAGTGCAGATAAAAATCAATGATAATAAACCACTTGAAATTCAAGACTCCTCGGCTATATTCTTAGATTGATATTTTACCTAACAAAAATGTTGCCTTTTCATTAAACAATTTTTGTGTGTATTAGAGAAAAATATTCCTATTTGTAAACTATATTTCAACCAAAAATCTCTGCCTCATAATATACCTAACTTTTGACATGGCATTTGCAAATGTAAGTAAATAAATTTAATATTGTATCTTTTTCCATGTCAAATAGAATCAACTTCAGACAATCTGGAGAAAAATGACACATGGTAAAATTATGCTTTATGAAATGAAGATTACTATTCTAATTAGCTGTAGCAGAATGAGTGTTTAAAACTTTCTCAATGTTTATGGCTTAAGTTTGAGGAGTGTTTTGCCAACAAGCAGCTAATATGTCACTTAGCAAAGACATGTATTTAACCTACATGAATTTTAAAATGACAAACAAAATAAACCCAGAACATACAGTTTTAAAAATGCATTTTATATTAACAGATTGCACACTACTTCAAAACTTTGCAGAGTTTTTATAACAATGACAAAGTACCACACTCATTTTCTAACTTTCATAACACTGTATAGCCTAAAAAAGATACTAATTTTCAACCTAGTATACTTTTCTGTGATAAGTAATATCACAATTGTTTCTTTTTTAATTATGAAAATAATGTTAAAAACCATACAGTGTCATAATAAAGCATATTTTTCTAGCTCCATGTATCAATGTATGATATATAATGAATATGATGGAATGAACTTATTTTAAGTTATCTAAAAAAATTTAGATGTTAAAATATCCAAATGCTTCAAAAGACTAAATATTTTTACAAACATTGTGCTATGATACTTTAGAGTTGACTATTAATAGTTTAAAACAAAACTCCATGTTGATTCAGTTCTGTGGTCAGAGAATTCAGTGACATTAAATCAACATAAAGGAATTAATATTATGGTCTGTGCTATAAATATGTCATTTGAAAACTTATTCATGCATTTTATTAACTCCTGGCCATAGGAAAATACTTTGTGATAATGCATTAATTTTCTTATTAATTGACATATGAAAAATTTCATAAATATCATGAATAAGTATTAATTATGTTTTATGTTCACAAACTCCTTTTAACTAAGTAGTTAAATGAAGATAGAGATTCATTTGGCTTAGAGATACTTTGTTTTGCCAGTCTCTCTTAAAACCTTCCAACTCAACTTGCTTTCCCTCCACATTCTCAGTCCTAAACAGTTTCCCCTTACTCAAAATCCAACAATTTAATCTAAAGTAATGAACTCATAGATTACAGTTGGCCTTTGAATACAAACAATAAATACTGAAACCTAGCTCAAGAACCAATCTTTGAGAGTTATATGAGGGCCAGAAGATTAAAGGTTGTCTAATAAAACACTATAAGAATATGACAAAAATCAGCTTGTGTAATTGAGCTTTTGCTATGGACAACAGACAAATGACAGCTGAAAGACAAGTTAACATTCTAGTGCTCAAATCTTAGACCTCAATTAAAATAGAAAATACAATAGCTGAAACTTTCACTCTGATGCTAAAATATGTTCCTAAAACAGGAAAGAACACTTACAAACAAATTTAATGAAAGTTTTTACTTTATAAATGTTTATTAATGTTTCTTTTCCTTAGGAAGAGAGACAAAAGATTTTGCACTGAATTAATTGATAAGTATATACAGTGTAGGGCAAAAGTAGGTTTACATTTGTGAATACATGAAACAAAGTTTATTCTTATAATATATTAATTATGGTATTAGTTTCCATACAAACAATTGTAAACTTATTTTGTTCCACCTTGTACTTGCAGTTCCTTCCTTGGAGATCAGTAAAGGATCCCTAGAAGTAGAGGCGATTCTCTTAATACGAAGAATTTGCATTTGCATATCTAATTTATTATGAAAGAAAGAACCTCCTTTCTTATACTTAAGAAAATAATGTCATTCCAGGTAATCAGTCAGCCTTCAAATGAAAAGTTTAATGAATCAAATAATTTTTGTTTCATAAATTTATGATTAGGGTAACAGATGGCTTTTTTTCCTTATGTACTAACATTTAATAATATGAAATATGCCTAAGAAATTATATTATTTGAGGTAAATAATAAAAAAGTCTAGGGGGAGAAAAAATGGTGGTGGAACAGAAGGACAGATGGAGGGAGCAGCTGAGGCTCGCGCGGAGAGTGTTTGTTGGCAAGTTGGGGGACAGCTGGGCTTCGGGAGAAGGAGGGGGACAACTAGATTTGCCTCCCCTGATGGATCGCCCCCGTGCAGCTAGTTTCTCTCGCGGAGCCACGGAAGCAGACTGCACCATCTTGAAGGGGAAGGGCCTGAAAACATACAGCTGCAGTACGCACTGGACAGCTGAGACCCACAGAACACCGGTTCCTAGTTAGCTAAGAAGCGGATTTCGAGGAGCCCTGCACTCTGCCACTGAAAGGTCAGATTTCCCCTGGGGTCAGGGGAGCTGGCAAAGCAGGGAGATTTGTGCCGGGGGAAAAAAAAAGTCCATGGCTGTTGAAGCTGGTAAATGTGGAAGAGGGCTACTGGTGGCAGAGGGGATTCCTAGAAAGCAACTCATTTGGACCTGACAGAGAAGGCCAGCATAACAATTTTGGGAGGCTGCTGGCTGCCAAACCCAAGGGGGAAAAGGGTTTCATGCAGACATATGACTGGAACTTGATTTAGCAGACTTGTGTCTTTTCCTCTCCTAATCTGAGTTTCTCAGTGCTAAACCAGGAACATGGGATCCACTGGTGGGGAATTACCTGGGAGACCGCAGGGGTGAGCTGTTTTTCTGGAGGCTGGAAATCAGAATAGGTGGTCACCATTACAGAGGCAGCTCTGGGGCAGCCCATTCCCACAAATCAGTATTGAATATCACAGGGATAGTGGGATTTTAGTTCAAGCTAGAGAGGACCAATAGACCCAGAGGTCAATCCAGAAACACTGCGACCTAGGGGCTGAATCACAAATTGACTCTTGTGTAACACAAATTAAGGAATCAATTTTATTTCTACTACTATTTAACCTTTTTTTAAGTGCCATTTTATTTCATCTTTATTCTATGTTGGGATTAGTGCTATATAGTCTATTTTCATCTACCCTTTAGTATCATTTACTCTACCTCAAATTCACCCTTATGCCACCACTCCCTTGCTAACCTTTCCCTAGTTAGTGTCTTGTTCCCGTTACACTTTTTCTGCTTTAGATTTTCCTTATTCTTTCTTTTTACCCCTGTTAAAATTTGAACCCAATTTTATATCTAATCTCCAACCACCTGCTCCAAGTCCATACGCACCTCTAGCTTCTCTTACTTCACCATCCTAAATTGTTTTTCTCTCTGTCCTGCTGATATCTTTTGCATGTTTGTGAGATTGGTTTGCTTATTCTTTTTTTTTAATTTGTTTTGTGGGAGTTTTTTGGCATTGTTTTGTTGTTTTGTTGTTGTTTGCATTGTTTTTTAGATAGATTTATGCTTCTGTGTTCCCTCACCTCCCTTGATATTAGTTGTTATATGTAGTTTGTATCAATCTCTAGGTACTTGTTGCTGGCTTTTGCTGGGATTAGTGGCTGTCATATAGGAGTTTTCAACCCATATTTATAGTTTATTCCAATTTTTTTCTTTTTATTTCTTCCCCTTTTCCAAATTTTAATTTTAATTTGGTCTTCCTTCCTTCCTTTCTTTCTTTCTTTCTTTCTTTCTTTCTTTCTTTCTTTTCTCTTTTCTTTTCTTTTCTTTTCTTTTCTTTATTTCAAGTGTGTGTGTGTGTTTTTTTTTCCTAACTCTCTTCTTTGTCACCTATCACCTAATTTGCCTTCCTCTGGCAATCACCTTTAATTTGGAGTTACCAATACCGTAAATACATTCCGATTCAGTGCCTGGTGCATTGCACATGGTTGTGTTGTAGTTTGATCATTTAAATCAACACAGGAGAGTGAGAACTACATAACCAGACACACAAAGAAGAGAGACCATGGGGAGACAAAGAAACAGCCCACCAAAGAAACAAAAACAAGCCTCACCAGAAAAAGAGGTAAAAGAAATGGAAGCAAGCAACCTGTCAGAGAGAGAATTCAAAGAAATAGTCATAAGGTGGCTGAAGAGAATAGAAGTCATTATGAGTAAGAACCAAGAGGAATTGAAGAAGAACCAAGAGGAAATGAAGGAGACCCAAGAAGAAATGAAAAGTAACATTGCTGAAGGAACACCAAGATGGCGGCATAGGCAAACACCTATTGTTCTGCCCCGCGCAACAATTTAAGAACTACAACATAACAGCAGAACAGACAGCACCCAGAATCGCCAGAAAGCTGGCTGAATGAAAACTCCACCAATATAAGTAGAGGTGGGACACTGAGACTCAGGAGCTGCGGTAGCGCAGCCTTTCAGACGGAAACAGGTTAGGAGCCGTCCTGGTCGCACGCACTCGGGCTGGGGCTGGAGCAGCACCCCCGGCCAGATTTCTCCTATGGGGAGGGCGGAGACGTCCCACTGCCCGGATTCCCCAGCACCAGGCGAGGTCCGAGATCCAGGGTACGTGGAGACGTCCCCCTGCACAGATTCCCCAAAGCCAGGTGAGGTCCGAGGTCCGGGGGACGCACCCTGGAAGCGGGGCGCAGCAGAGGCTCCTAGTCTGCGAGTTTCCGCGCAAGGGTCGCGCAAACCCGCGACTTGCCCCCTGGAAACTTGTCTCCTGGTTCCGGAAACCATCTATTTTACAATCCTGGGGTAGACTTTTGGTGAGCAGGCACATTTGGGGAAAGGCAGAGTTGTCTGGCAAGGGGAAGAGACTAGTGGCTTTCTCTTGGAGGAGTCTGCAGCCATCCCCATCCAACAGAGACCCGCGCGCATGAGCGCCGCATAGGACGCAGCTGACGCTGACGCTGCCTGCGCAGCTCAGAGACTCCGCCCATCCAACCTGAACATGTCCGTCGTTTCACACTGTGATTTCTAGAGTTTGAGAACTTTATTCTCCAGGGATTCACCAGCATTCTCCTGAAAACGGCTACTTCTGCACGCGAAATTGTCAATGAATCCAGCATCCAACTTAGTTCACAGCTCTCTGAACGTGATTTCCCAGTGCTCAAACACAGTGTTACAGCTATACAGGCTCTTTCCACATCTATTGCTAGAGTTTTCAAGCACATTCAAACGTATTTCCCTGGAAAAGACACATGATTTCACTGCGTATAGTTCGTACGGCATCAGCATTTCCACTACTTTCATTGTGAATTCCAGTGTTTCATCAGTGTTTTCACATCTATTCTGCATCTCCCACGGTGAATTCTCACTAATCTAAGCACCACCCTGATGTGCACATCTCTTTTCATAAATCTTAGCAGCAGATCAACACTGCGCTAGAGACATTTAGCTTTCCCAAGTTACAGCGTTTTCGCGTTTGCACAGCTAAACGCAACCTCACTGAGGTGGAGTAGTACAGACAGGAATTGGCAAACCAGATTCGCTGCTATTAGAAATCGATTTCCCAGAGACAAAACACTTCCCCCCTGCCCAAATTACACTACACAAACATGTATTCCTGCTCACTCAGCCAATTCCCAAGATGTCCTTGGTTTCACACTGTGATTTCTAGAGTTTGAGACCTTTATTCTCCAAGGATTCACCAGCATTCTCCTGAAAACGGCTACTTCTGCACGCGAAATTCTCAATGAATCCAGCATCCAACTTAGTTCACAGCTCTCTGAACGTGATATCTCAGTGTTCAAACACAGTGTTACAGCTATACAGCCTCTATCCACATCTATTCCTAGTGTTTTCAAGCACATTCACACGTATTACCCTGGAAAAGACACATGATTTCACTGCGTATAGTTCACACAGCAGCAGCATTTCCACTACCTTCATTGTGAATTCCAGTGTTTAATCGGTGTTTTCACATCCATTCTCCATCTCCCACAGTGAATTCTAACTAATCTAAGCACCACGATGCTGTGCACATCTCTTTGCATAGAACTTCTCAGCAGTTCAAAACCGCCCTAGAGACATTCAGCTTTCCCAAGTTATAGCGTTTTCGCGTTTGCGCAGCTAAACGCAACCTCACTGAGGTTGAGCATTTCTGACAGGCATTCGCAAACCAGGTTCGCAGCTCTTAGAAATCGATTTCCCAGAGACAAAACACTTCCCCTGTGCTCAAATTACACTACACGAAGATATATTCCTGCTGCTTCAGCCCATTTCCGAAGATATCCGTGGTTTCACACTGTGATTTCTAGAGTTTGAGAACTTTATTCTCCAGGGTTTAACCAGCATTCTCCTGAAAACGCCTACTTCTGCACGCGAAATTCTCAATGAATCCAGCATCCAACTTAGTTCACAGCTCTCTGAACGTGATTTCCCAGTGCTCAAACACAGTGTTACAGCTATACAGGCTCTTTCCACATCTATTGCTAGAGTTTTCAAGCACATTCAAACGTATTTCCCTGGAAAAGACACATGATTTCACTGCATTTAGTTCACTCTGCATCAGCATTTCCACTACTTTCATTGTGAATTCCAGTACTTCATCAGTGTTTTCAAATCTATTCTCCATCTCCCACGGTGAATTCTCACTAATCTAAGCACCACCCTGATGTGCACATCTCTTTTCATAAATCTTAGCAGCAGATCAACACTGCGCTAGAGACATTTAGCTTTCCCAAGTTACAGCGTTTTCGCGTTTGCACAAATAAACGCAACCTCACTGAGGTGGAGTAGTACAGACAGGAATTGGCAAACCAGATTCGCTGCTATTAGAAATCGATTTCCCAGAGACAAAACACTTCCCCCCTGCCCAAATTACACAACACAAACATGTATTCCTGCTCACTCAGCCAATTCCCAAGATGTCCTTGGTTTCACACAGTGATTTCTAGAGTTTGAGACCTTTATTCTCCAAGGATTCACCAGCATTCTCCTGAAAACGGCTACTTCTGCACGCGAAATTCTCAATGAATCCAGCATCCAACTTAGTTCACAGCTCTCTGAACGTGATATCTCAGTGTTCAAACACAGTGTTACAGCTATACAGCCTCTATCCACATCTATTCCTAGTGTTTTCAAGCACATTCACACGTATTACCCTGGAAAAGACACATGATTTCACTGCGTATAGTTCACACAGCAGCAGCATTTCCACTACCTTCATTGTGAATTCCAGTGTTTAATCGGTGTTTTCACATCCATTCTCCATCTCCCACAGTGAATTCTCACTAATCTAAGCACAACCCTGATGTGCACATCTCTTTGCATAGAACTTCTCAGCAGATCAAAACCGCCCTAGAGACATTTAGCTTTCCCAAGTTATAGCGTTTTCACAAATGCGCAGCTAAACTCAAGTTCACTGAGGTTGAGTAGTACAGACAGGCATTCGCAAAACAGGTTCGCAGCTCTTAGAAATCGATTTCCCAGAGACAAAACACTTCTCCCCTGCCCAAATTACACTACACGAACATGTATTCCTGCTGATTCAGCCCATTTTCAAAGATGTACGTCGTTTCACACTGTGATTTCTAGAGTTTGAGACCTTTATTCTAAAGGGATTCACCAGCATTCTCCTGAAAATGGCTACTTCTGCACGCGAAATTCTCAATGAATCCAGCATCCAACTTAGTTCACAGCTCTCTGAACGTGATTTCCCAGTGCTCAAACACAGTGTTACAGCTATACAGGCTCTTTCCACATCTATTCCTAGTGTTTTCAAGCACATTCACATGTATTTCCCTGGAAAAGACACATGATTTCACTGCGTTTAGTTCGTAAGGCATCAGCATTTCCACTACTTTCATTGTGAATTCCAGTGTTTCATCAGTGTTTTCACATCTATTCTCCATCTCCCACAGTGAATTCTCACTAATCTAAGCACCACGATGCTGTGCACATCTCTTTGAATACAACTTCACTGCAGATCAACACTGCGCTAGAGACATTCAGCTTTCCCAAGTTACAGCGTTTTCACGTTTGCACAAATAAACGCAACCTCACTGAGGTGGAGTAGTACAGACAGGAATTGGCAAACCAGATTCGCTGCTATTAGAAATCGATTTCCCAGAGACAAAACACTTCCCTCCTGCCCAAATTACACTACACAAACATGTATTCCTGCTCACTCAGCCAATTCCCAAGATGTCCTTGGTTTCACACAGTGATTTCTAGAGTTTGAGACCTTTATTCTCCAAGGATTCACCAGCATTCTCCTGAAAACGGCTACTTCTGCACGCGAAATTCTCAATGAATTCAGCATCCAACTTAGTTCACAGCTCTCTGAACGTGATATCTCAGTGTTCAAACACAGTGTTACAGCTATACAGCCTCTATCCACATCTATTCCTAGTGTTTTCAAGCACATTCACACGTATTACCCTGGAAAAGACACATGATTTCACTGCGTATAGTTCACACAGCAGCAGCATTTCCACTACCTTCATTGTGAATTCCAGTGTTTAATCGGTGTTTTCACATCTATTCTCCATCTCCCACAGTGAATTCTAATCTAAGCACCACCCTGATGTGCACATCTCTTTGCATAGAACTTCTCAGCAGATCAAAACCGCGCTAGAGACATTTAGCTTTCCCAAGTTATAGCGTTTTCGCGTTTGCGCAGCTAAACGCAACCTCACTGAGGTTGAGCATTTCTGACAGGCATTCGCAAACCAGGTTCGCAGCTCTTAGAAATCGATTTCCCAGAGACAAAACACTTCTCCCCTGCTCAAATTACACTACACGAAGATATATTCCTGCTGATTCAGCCCATTTTCAAAGATGTACGTCGTTTCACACTGTGATTTCTAGAGTTTGAGACCTTTATTCTCCAGGGTTTAACCAGCATTCTCCTTAAAACGCCTACTTCTGCAAGGGAAATTCTCAATGAATCCAGCGTCCAACTTAGTTCACAGCTCTCTGAACGTGATTTCCCAGTGCTCAAACACAGTGTTACAGCTATACAGGCTCTTTCCACATCTATTCCTAGAGTTTTCAAGCACATTCACACGTATTTCCCTGGAAAAGACACATGATTTCACTGCATTTAGTTCACTCTGCATCAGCATTTCCACTACTTTCATTGTGAATTCCAGTACTTCAAGAGTGTTTTCAAATCTATTCTCCATCTTCCACAGTGAATTCTCACTAATCTAAGCACCACGATGCTGTGCACATCTCTTTGAATACAACTTCACTGCAGATCAACACTGCGCTAGAGACATTTAGCTTTCCCAAGTTACAGCGTTTTCACGTTTGCACAAATAAACGCAACCTCACTGAGGTGGAGTAGTACAGACAGGAATTGGCAAACCAGATTCGCTGCTATTAGAAATCGATTTCCCAGAGACAAAACACTTCCCCCCTGCCCAAATTACACTACACAAACATGTATTCCTGCTCACTCAGCCAATTCCCAAGATGTCCTTGGTTTCACACAGTGATTTCTAGAGTTTGAGACCTTTATTCTCCAAGGATTCACCAGCATTCTCCTGAAAACGGCTACTTCTGCACGCGAAATTCTCAATGAATTCAGCATCCAACTTAGTTCACAGCTCTCTGAACGTGATTTCCAAGTGCTCAAACACAGTGTTACAGCTATGCAGGCTCTTTCCACATCTATTGCTAGAGTTTTCAAGCACATTCAAACGTATTACCTGGGAAAAGACACATGATTTCACTGCGTATAGTTCACACAGCATCAGCATTTCCACTACCTTCATTGTGAATTCCAGTGTTTAATGAGTGTTTTCACATCCATTCTGCATCTCCCACAGTGAATTCTAACTAATGTAAGCACCACCCTGATGTGCACATCTCTTTGCATAAAACTTCGCAGCAGATCAACATCGCGCTAGAGACATTTAGCTTTCCCAAGTTACAGCGTTTTCACGTTTTCACAAATAAACGCAACCTCACTGAGGTGGAGTAGTACAGACAGGCATTGGCAAACCAGGTTCGCTGCTCTTAGAAATCGATTTCCCAGAGACAAAACACTTCCCCCCTGCCCAAATTACACTACACAAACATGTATTCCTGCTCATTCAGCCAATTTCCAGGATGTCCGTGGTTTCACACTGTGATTTCTAGAGTTTGAAACCTTTATTCTCCAGGGATTCACCAGCATTCTCCTGAAAACGGCTACTTCTGCACGCGAAATTCTCAATGAATCCAGCATCCAACTTTGTTCACAGCTCTCTGAACGTGATATCTCAGTGTTCAAACACAGTGTTACAGCTATACAGCCTCTATCCACATCTATTCCTAGTGTTTTCAAGCACATTCACACGTATTACCCTGGAAAAGACACATGATTTCACTGCGTATAGTTCACACAGCAGCAGCATTTCCACTACCTTCATTGTGAATTCCAGTGTTTAATCGGTGTTTTCACATCCATTCTCCATCTCCCACAGTGAATTCTAACTAATCTAAGCACCACCCTGATGTGCACATCTCTTTGCATAGAACATCTCAGCAGATAAACACCGCGCTAGAGACATTTAGCTTACCCAAGTTACAGCGTTTTCGCGTTTGCGCAGCTAAACGCAACTTTACTGAGGTTGAGTAGTACCGACAGGCATTCGCAACACAGGTTCGCAGCTCTTAGAAATCGATTTCCCAGAGACAAAACACTTCTCCCCTGCCCAAATTACACTACACGAACATGTATTCCTGCTGATTCAGCCCATTTTCAAAGATGTCCGTCGTTTCACACTGTGATTTCTAGAGTTTGAGTCCTTTATTCTCCAGGGATTCACCAGCATTCTCCTGAAAACGGCTACTTCTGCACGCGAAATTCTCATTGAATCCAGCATCCAACTTAGTTCACAGGTCTCTGAACGTGATTTCCCCGTGCTCAAACACAGTGTTACAGCTATACAGGCTCTTTCCCCATCTATTGCTAGAGTTTTCAAGCACATTCAAACGTATTTCCCTGGAAAAGACACATGATTTCACTGCGTATAGTTCGTACGGCACCAGCATTTCCAGTACTTTCATTGTGAATTCCAGTGTTTCATCAGTGTTTTCACATCTATTCTGCATCTCCCACAGTGAATTCTCACTAATCTAAGCACCACCCTGATGTGCACATCTCTTTGCATAAAACTTCGCAGCAGATCAACATCGCGCTAGAGACATTTAGCTTTCCCAAGTTACAGCGTTTTCGAGTTTGCACAAATAAACGCAACCTCACTGAGGTGGAGTAGTACAGACAGGCATTGGCAAACCAGGTTCGCTGCTCTTAGAAATCGATTTCCCAGAGACAAAACACTTCCCCCCTGCCCAAATTACACTACACAAACATGCATTCCAGCTCATTCAGCCCATTTTCCAGGATGTCCTTGGTTTCACACTGTGATTTCTAGAGTTTCAAACCTTTATTCTCCAGGGATTCACCAGCATTCTCCTGAAAACGGCTACTTCTGCACGCGAAATTCTGAATGAATCCAGCATCCAACTTAGTTCACAGCTCTCTGAACGTGAAATCTCAGTGTTCAAACACAGTGTTACAGCTATACAGCCTCTATCCACATCTATTCCTAGTGTTTTCAAGCACATTCACACGTATTACCCTGGAAAAGACACATGATTTCACTACGTATAGTTCACACAGCAGCAGCATTTCCACTACCTTCATTTTGAATTCCAGTGTTTAATCGGTGTTTTCACATCCATTCTCCATCTCCCACAGTGAATTCTAACTAATCTAAGCACCACCCTGATGTGCACATCTCTTTGCATAGAACTTCTCAGCAGATCAACACCACGCTAGAGACATTTAGCTTAACCAAGTTACAGCGCTTTCGTGTTTGCACAGCTAAACGCAACTTTACTGAGGTTGAGTAGTACAGACAGGCATTCGCAAAACAGGTTCGCAGCTCTTAGAAATCGATTTCCCAGAGACAAAACACTTCTCCCCTGCCCAAATTACACTACACGAACATGTATTCCTGCTGATTCAGCCCATTTTCAAAGATGTCCGTCGTTTCACACTGTGATTTCTAGAGTTTGAGACCTTTATTCTCCAGGGATTCACCAGCATTCTCCTGAAAACGGCTACTTCTGCACGCGAAATTGTCAATGATTCCAGCATCCAACTTAGTTCACAGCTCTCTGAACGTGATTTCCCAGTGATCAAACAGAGTGTTACAGCTATACAGGCTCTTTCCACATCTATTGCTAGAGTTTTCAAGCACATTCAAACGTATTTCCCTGGAAAAGACACATGATTTCACTGCGTATAATTCGTACGGCATCAGCATTTCCACTACTTTCATTGTGAATTCCAGTGTTTCATCAGTGTTTTCACATCTATTCTGCATCTCCCACAGTGAATTCTCACTAATCTAAGCACCACCCTGATGTGCACATCTCTTTTCATATATCGTAGCAGCAGATCAACACTGCGCTAGAGACATTTAGCTTTCCCAAGTTACAGCGTTTTCGCGTTTGCACAAATAAACGCAACTTCACTGAGGTGGAGTAGTACAGACAGGAATTGGCAAACCAGATTCGCTGCTATTAGAAATTGTTTTCCCAGAGACAAAACACTTCCCCCCTGCCCAAATTACACTACACAAACATGCATTCCAGCTCATTCAGCCAATTTCCAGGATGTCCTTGGTTTCACACTGTGATTTCTAGAGTTTCAAACCTTTATTCTCCAGGGATTCACCAGCATTCTCCTGAAAACGGCTACTTCTGCACGCGAAATTCTGAATGAATCCAGCATCCAACTTTGTTCACAGCTCTCTGAACGTGATATCTCAGTGTTCAAACACAGTGTTACAGCTATACAGCCTCTATCCACATCTATTCCTAGTGTTTTCAAGCACATTCACACGTATTTCCCTGGAAAAGACACATGATTTCACTGCATATAGTTCACACAGCAGCAGCATTTCCACTACTTTCATTGTGAATTCCAGTGTTTAATCGGTGTTTTCACATCCATTCTCCATCTCCCACAGTGAATTCTAACTAATCTAAGCACCACCCTGATGTGCACATCTCTTTGCATAGAACTTCTCAGCAGATCAACACCGCGCTAGAGACATTTAGCTTAACCAAGTTACAGCGCTTTCGTGTTTGCGCAGCTAAACGCAACTTTACTGAGGTTGAGTAGTACAGACAGGCATTCGCAAAACAGGTTCGCAGCTCTTAGAAATCGATTTCCCAGAGACAAAACACTTCTCCCCTGCCCAAATTACACTACACGAACATGTATTCCTGCTGATTCAGCCCATTTTCAAAGATGTCCGTCGTTTCACACTGTGATTTCTAGAGTTTGAGACCTTTATTATCCAGGGATTCACCAGCATTCTCCTGAAAACGGCTACTTCTGCACGCGAAATTGTCAATGATTCCAGCATCCAACTTAGTTCACAGCTCTCTGAACGTGATTTCCCAGTGATCAAACACAGTGTTACAGCTATACAGGCTCTTTCCACATCTATTGCTAGAGTTTTCAAGCACATTCAAACGTATTTCCCTGGAAAAGACACATGATTTCACTGCGTATAATTCGTACGGCATCAGCATTTCCACTACTTTCATTGTGAATTCCAGTGTTTCATCAGTGTTTTCACATCTATTCTGCATCTCCCACAGTGAATTCTCACTAATCTAAGCACCACCCTGATGTGCACATCTCTTTTCATATATCGTAGCAGCAGATCAACACTGCGCTAGAGACATTTAGCTTTCCCAAGTTACAGCGTTTTCGCGTTTGCACAAATAAACGCAACTTCACTGAGGTGGAGTAGTACAGACAGGAATTGGCAAACCAGATTCGCTGCTATTAGAAATTGTTTTCCCAGAGACAAAACACTTCCCCCCTGCCCAAATTACACTACACAAACATGTATTCCTGCTCATTCAGCCAATTTCCAGGATGTCCGTAGTTTCACACTGTGATTTCTAGAGTTTGAAACCTTTATTCTCCAGGGATTCACCAGCATTCTCCTGAAAACGGCTACTTCTGCACGCGAAATTCTCAATGAATCCAGCATCCAACTTTGTTCACAGCTCTCTGAACGTGATATCTCAGTGTTCAAACACAGTGTTACAGCTATACAGCCTCTATCCACATCTATTCCTAGTGTTTTCAAGCACATTCACACGTATTACCCTGGAAAAGACACATGATTTCACTGCATATAGTTCACACAGCAGCAACATTTCCACTACCTTCATTGTGAATTCCAGTGTTTAATCGGTGTTTTCACATCTATTCTCCATCTCCCACAGTGAATTCTAATCTAAGCACCACCCTGATGTGCACATCTCTTTGCATAGAACTTCTCAGCAGTTCAAAACCGCCCTAGAGACATTTAGCTCTCCCAAGTTATAGCGTTTTCGCGTTTGCGAAGCTATAGGAAACCTCACTGAGGTTGAGCATTTCTGACAGGCATTCGCAAACCAGGTTCACAGCTCTTAGAAATCAATTTCCCAGAGACAAAACACTTCCCCTGTGCTCAAATTACACTACACGAAGATATATTCCTGCTGCTTCTGCCCATTTCCAAAGATATCCGTCGTTTCACACTGTGATTTCTAGAGTTTGAGTCCTTTATTCTCCAGGGATTCACCAGCATTCTCCTGAAAACGGCGACTTCTGCACGCGAAATTCTCATTGAATCCAGCATCCAACTTAGTTCACAGGTCTCTGAACGTGATTTCCCCGTGCTCAAACACAGTGTTACAGCTATACAGGCTCTTTCTCCATCTATTGCTAGAGTTTTCAAGCACATTCAAACGTATTTCCCTGGAAAAGACACATGATTTCACTGCGTATAGTTCACTCTTTATCAGCATTTCCACTACTTTCATTGTGAATTCCAGTGTTTCATCAGTGTTTTCACATCTATTCTGCATCTCCCACAGTGAATTCTCACTAATCTAAGCACCACCCTGATGTGCACATCTCTTTTCATAAATCATAGCAGCAGATCAACACTGCGCTAGAGACATTTAGCTTTCCCAAGTTACAGCGTTTTCGCGTTTGCACAAATAAATGCAACCTCACTGAGGTGGAGTAGTACAGACAGGAATTGGCAAACCAGATTCGCTGCTATTAGAAATCGATTTCCCAGAGACAAAACACTTCCCCCCTGCCCAAATTACACTACACAAACATGTATTCCTGCTCACTCAGCCAATTCCCAAGATGTCCTTGGTTTCACACTGTGATTTCTAGAGTTTGAGACCTTTATTCTCCAAGGATTCACCAGCATTCTCCTGAAAACGGATACTTCTGCACGCGAAATTCTCAATGAATTCAGCATCCAACTTAGTTCACAGCTCTCTGAACGTGATTTCCAAGTGCTCAAACACAGTGTTACAGCTATGCAGGCTCTTTCCACATCTATTGCTAGAGTTTTCAAGCACATTCAAACGTATTACCCTGGAAAAGACACATGATTTCACTGCGTATAGTTCACACAGCATCAGCATTTCCACTACCTTCATTGTGAATTCCAGTGTTTAATCGGTGTTTTCACATCTATTCTGCATCTCCCACAGTGAATTCTCACTAATATAAGCACCACCCTGATGTGCACATATCTTTGCATAAAACTTCGCAGCAGATCAACATCGCAATAGAGACATTTAGCTTTCCCTAGTTACAGCGTTTTCGAGTTTGCACAGCTAAATGAAACCTCCCTGAGGTGGAGTAGTACAGACAGGCATTGGCAAACCAGGTTCGCTGCTCTTAGAAATCGATTTCCCAGAGACAAAACACTTCCCCCCTGCCCAAATTACACTACACAAACATGTATTCCTGCTCATTCAGCCAATTTCCAGGATGTCCGTCGCTTCACACTGTGATTTCTAGAGTTTCAAACCTTTATTCTCCAGGGATTCACCAGCATTCTCCTGAAAACTGCTACTTCTGCACGCGAAATTCTGAATGAATCCAGCATCCAACTTAGTTCACAGCTCTCTGAACGTGAAATCTCAGTGTTCAAACACAGTGTTACAGCTATACAGCCTCTATCCACATCTATTCCTAGTGTTTTCAAGCACATTCACACGTATTACCCTGGAAAAGACACATGATTTCACTACGTATAGTTCACACAGCGGCAGCATTTGGACTACCTTCATTTTGAATTCCAGTGTTTAATCGGTGTTTTCACATCCATTCTCCATCTCCCACAGTGAATTCTAACTAATCTAAGCACCACCCTGATGTGCACATCTCTTTGCATAGAACTTCTCAGCAGATCAACACCGCCCTAGAGACATTTAGCTTACCCAAGTTACAGCGTTTTCGTGTTTGCGCAGCTATAGGAAACCTCACTGAGGTTGAGTAGTACAGACAGGCATTCGCAAAACAGGTTCGCAGCTCTTAGAAATCGATTTCCCAGAGACAAAACACTTCTCCCCTGCCCAAATTACACTACACGAACATGTATTCCTGCTGATTCAGCCCATTTTCAAAGATGTCCGTCGTTTCACACTGTGATTTCTAGAGTTTGAGACCTTTATTATCCAGGGATTCACCAGCATTCTCCTGAAAACGGCTACTTCTGCACGCGAAATTGTCAATGATTCCAGCATCCAACTTAGTTCACAGCTCTCTGAACGTGATTTCCCAGTGCTCAAACACAGTGTTACAGCTATACAGGCTCTTTCCACATCTATTGCTAGAGTTTTCAAGCACATTCAAACGTATTTCCCTGGAAAAGCCACATGATTTCACTGCGTATCATTCGTACGGCATCAGCATTTCCACTACTTTCATTGTGAATTCCAGTGTTTCATCAGTGTTTTCACATCTATTCTGCATCTCCCACAGTGAATTCTCACTAATCTAAGCACCACCCTGATGTGCACATCTCTTTTCATATATCGTAGCAGCAGATCAACACTGCGCTAGAGACATTTAGCTTTCCCAAGTTACAGCGTTTTCGCGTTTGCACAAATAAACGCAACCTCACTGAGGTGGAGTAGTACAGACAGGAATTGGCAAACCAGATTCGCTGCTATTAGAAATTGATTTCCAGAGACAAAACACTTCCCCCCTGCGCAAAATACACTACACAAACATGTATTCCTGCTCACTCAGCCAATTCCCAAGATGTCCTTGGTTTCACACTGTGATTTCTAGAGTTTGAGACCTTTATTCTCCAAGGATTCACCAGCATTCTCCTGAAAACGGCTACTTCTGCACGCGAAATTCTCAATGAATCCAGCATCCAACTTAGTTCACAGGTCTCTGAACGTGATTTCCCCGTGCTCAAACACAGTGTTACAGCTATACAGGCTCTTTCCACATCTATTGCTAGAGTATTCAAGCACATTCAAACGTATTTCCCTGGAAAATCACATGATTTCACTGCGTATAGTTCATACTGCATCAGCATTTCCATTACTTTCATTGTGAATTCCAGTGTTTCATCAGTGTTTTCACATCTATTCTGCATCTCACACAGTGAATTCTCACTAATCTAAGCACCACCCTGATGTGCACATCTCTTTGCATAAAACTTCGCAGCAGATCAACATCGCGCTAGAGACATTTAGCTTTCCCAAGTTACAGCGTTTTCGCGTTTGCACAGCTAAACGCAACCTCACTGAGGTGGAGTAGTACAGACAGGCATTCGCAAACCAGGTTCGCAGCTCTTAGAAATCGATTTCCCAGAGACAAAACACTTCCCCCCTGCCCAAATTACACTACACAAACATGTAACCTGCTCATTCAGCCAATTTCCAGGATATCTGTGGTTTCACACTGTGATTTCTAGAGTTTGAAACCTTTATTCTCCAGGGATTCACCAGCATTCTCCTGAAAACGGCTACTTCTGCACGAGAAATTCTGAATGAATCCAGCATCCAACTTGGTTCACAGCTCTCTGAACATGAAATCTCAGTGTTCAAACACAGTGTTACAGCTATACAGCCTCTATCCACATCTATTCCCAGTGATTTCAAGCACATTCACACGTATTACCCTGGAAAAGACACATGATTTCACTGCGTATAGTTCACACAGCGGCAGCATTTCCACTACCTTCATTTTGAATTTCAGTGTTTAATCGTTGTTTTCACATCCATTCTCCATCTCCCACAGTGAATTCTAACTAATCTAAGCACCACCCTGATGTGCACATCTCTTTGCATAGAACTTCTCAGCAGATCAACACCGCGCTAGAGACATTTAGCTTAACCAAGTTACAGCGTTTTGGCGTTTGCGCAGCTAAACGCAACTTTACTGAAGTTGAGTAGTACAGACAGGCATTCGCAAAACAGGTTCGCAGCTCTTAGGAATCGATTTCCCAGAGACAAAACACTTCTCCCCTGCCCAAATTACACTACACGAACAAGTATTCCTGCTGATTCAGCCCATTTTCAAAGATGTCCGTCGTTTCACACTGTGATTTCTAGAGTTTGAGACCTTTATTCTCCAGGGATTCACCAGCATTCTCCTGAAAACGGCTACTTCTGCACGCGAAATTGTCAATGATTCCAGCATCCAACTTAGTTCACAGCTCTCTGAACGTGATTTCCCAGTGCTCAAACACAGTGTTACAGCTATACAGGCTCTTTCCACATCTATTGCTAGAGTTTTCAAGCACATTCAAACGTATTTCCCTGGAAAAGACGCATGATTTCACTGCGTATAATTCGTACGGCATCAGCATTTCCACTACTTTCATTGTGAATTCCAGTGTTTCATCAGTGTTTTAACATCTATTCTGCATCTCCCACAGTGAATTCTCACTAATCTAAGCACCACCCTGATGTGCACATCTCTTTGCATAAAACTTCGCAGCAGATCAACATCGCGCTAGAGACATTTAGCTTTCCCAAGTTACAGCGTTTTCGCGTTTGCACAAATAAACGCAACCTCACTGAGGTGGAGTAGTACAGACAGGCATTGGCAAACCAGGTTCGCTGCTCTTAGAAATCGATTTCCCAGAGACAAAACACTTTCCCCCTGCCCAAATTACACTAAATAAACATGTATTCCTGCTCATTCAGCCAATTTCCAGGATGTCCGTAGTTTCACACTGTGATTTCTAGAGTTTGAGACCTTTATTCTCCAAGGATTCACCAGCATTCTCCTGAAAACGGCTACTTCTGCACGCGAAATTCTCAATGAATCCAGCATCCAACTTAGTTCACAGGTCTCTGAACGTGATTTCCCCGTGCTCAAACACAGTGTTACAGCTATACAGGCTCTTTCCACATCTATTGCTAGAGTATTCAAGCACATTCAAACGTATTTCCCTGGAAAATCACATGATTTCACTGCGTATAGTTCATACTGCATCAGCATTTCCATTACTTTCATTGTGAATTCCAGTGTTTCATCAGTGTTTTCACATCTATTCTGCATCTCACACAGTGAATTCTCACTAATCTAAGCACCACGATGCTGTGCACATCTCTTTGAATACAACTTCACTGCAGATCAGCACTGCGCTAGAGACATTCAGCTTTCCCAGGGTATAGCGTTTTCGCGTTTGCGAAGCTAAACGCAACCTCACTGAGGTTGAGCATTTCTGACAGGCATTCGCAAACCATGATCGCAGCTCTTAGAAATCGATTTCCCAGAGACAAAACACTTCCCCCCTGCTCAAATTACACTACACAAACATGTAACCTGCTCATTCAGCCAATTTCCAGGATATCTGTGGTTTCACACTGTGATTTCTAGAGTTTGAAACCTTTATTCTCCAGGGATTCACCAGCATTCTCCTGAAAACGGCTACTTCTGCACGCGAAATTATCAATGATTCCAGCATCCAACTTAGTTCACAGCTCTCTGAACGTGATTTCCCAGTGCTCAAACACAGTGTTACAGCTATACAGGCTCTTTCCACATCTATTGCTAGAGTTTTCAAGCACATTCAAACGTATTTCCCTGGAAAAGACGCATGATTTCACTGCGTGTAATTCGTACGGCATCAGCATTTCCACTACTTTCATTGTGAATTCCAGTGTTTCATCAGTGTTTTAACATCTATTCTGCATCTCCCACAGTGAATTCTCACTAATATAAGCACCACCCTGATGTGCACATCTCTTTGCATAAAACTTCGCAGCAGATCAACACCGCGCTAGAGACATTTAGCTTTCCCAAGTTACAGCGTTTTCGCGTTTGCACAAATAAACGCAACCTCACTGAGGTGGAGTAGTACAGACAGGCATTGGCAAACCAGGTTCGCTGCTCTTAGAAATCGATTTCCCAGAGACAAAACACTTTCCCCCTGCCCAAATTACACTAAATAAACATGTATTCCTGCTCATTCAGCCAATTTCCAGGATGTCCGTAGTTTCACACTGTGATTTCTAGAGTTTGAGACCTTTATTCTCCAAGGATTCACCAGCATTCTCCTGAAAACGGCTACTTCTGCACGCGAAATTCTCAATGAATCCAGCATCCAACTTAGTTCACAGGTCTCTGAACGTGATTTCCCCGTGCTCAAACACAGTGTTACAGCTATATAGGCTCTTTCCACATCTATTGCTAGAGTATTCAAGCACTTTCAAACGTATTTCCCTGGAAAATCACATGATTTCACTGCGTATAGTTCATACTGCATCAGCATTTCCATTACTTTCATTGTGAATTCCAGTGTTTCATCAGTGTTTTCACATCTATTCTGCATCTCACACAGTGAATTCTCACTAATCTAAGCACCACCCTGATGTGCACATCTCTTTGCATAGAACTTCACTGCAGATCAAAACCGCCCTAGAGACATTTAGCTTTCCCAGGGTATAGCGTTTTCGCGTTTGCGAAGCTAAACGCAACCTCACTGAGGTTGAGCATTTCTGACAGGCATTAGCAAACCAGGTTCGCAGCTCTTAGAAATCGATTTCCCAGAGACAAAACACTTCCCCCCTGCCCAAATTACACTACACAAACATGTAACCTGCTCATTCAGCCAATTTCCAGGATATCTGTGGTTTCACACTGTGATTTCTAGAGTTTGAAACCTTTATTCTCCAGGGATTCACCAGCATTCTCCTGAAAACGGCTACTTCTGCACGCGAAATTCTGAATGAATCCAGCATCCAACTTGGTTCACAGCTCTCTGAACATGAAATCTCAGTGTTCAAACACAGTGTTACAGCTATACAGCCTCTATCCACATCTATTCCCAGTGATTTCAAGCACATTCACACGTATTACCCTGGAAAAGACACATGATTTCACTGCGTATAGTTCACACAGCGGCAGCATTTCCACTACCTTCATTTTGAATTCCAGTGTTTAATCGTTGTTTTCACATCCATTCTCCATCTCCCACAGTGAATTCTAACTAATCTAAGCACCACCCTGATGTGCACATCTCTTTGCATAGAACTTCTCAGCAGATCAACACCGCGCTAGAGACATTTAGCTTAACCAAGTTACAGCGTTTTCACGTTTGCGCAGCTAAACGCAACTTCACTGAGGTTGACTAGTACAGACAGGCATTCGCAAAACAGGTTCGCAGCTCTTAGAAATCGATTTCCCAGAGACAAAACACTTCCCCCCCCCTGCCCAAATTACACTACCGGAACATGTATTAATGCTGCTTCAGCCCATTTTCCAAGGTGTCCGTAGTTTCACATTGTGATTTCTAGAGTTTGAGACCTTTATTCTCCAGGGATTCACCAGCATTCTCCTGAAAACGGCTACATCCGCATGCAAAGTTCTCAATGAATCCAGCATGCAACTTAGTTCACAGCTCTCTGAACGTGATTTCCCCGTGCTCAAACACAGTGTTACAGCTATACAGGCTCTTTCCACATCTATTGCTAGAGTTTTCAAGCACATTCAAACGTATTTCCCTGGAAAAGACACATGATTTCACTGCGTATAGTTCGTACGGCATCAGCATTTCCACTACTTTCATTGTGAATTCCAGTGTTTCATCAGTGTTTTAACATCTATTCTGCATCTCCCACAGTGAATTCTCACTAATATAAGCACCACCCTGATGTGCACATCTCTTTGCATAAAACTTCGCAGCAGATCAACATCGCGCTAGAGACATTTAGCTTTCCCAAGTTACAGCGTTTTCGCGTTTGCACAAATAAACGCAACCTCACTGAGGTGGAGTAGTACAGACAGGCATTGGCAAACCAGGTTCGCTGCTCTTAGAAATCGATTTCCCAGAGACAAAACACTTCCCCCCTGCTCAAATTACACTACACAAACATGTATTCCTGCTCATTCAGCCCATTTTCCAGGATGTCCGTCGCTTCACACTGTGATTTCTAGAGTTTGAGACCTTTATTCTCCAGGGTTTAACCAGCATTCTCCTTAAAACGCCTATTTCTGCAAGGGAAACTATCAATGAATCCAGCGTCCAACTTAGTTCACAGCTCTCTGAATGTTATTTCCCAGTGCTCAAACACAGTGTTACAGCTATACAGGCTCTTTCCACATCTATTCCTAGTGTTTTCAAGCACATTCACACGTATTACCCTGGAAAAGACACATGATTTCACTGCGTATAGTTCACACAGCAGCAGCATTTCCACTACCTTCATTGTGAATTCCAGTGTTTAATCGGTGTTTTCACATCCATTCTCCATCTCCCACAGTGAATTCTAACTAATCTAAGCACCACCCTGATGTGCACATCTCTTTGCATAGAACATCTCAGCAGATCAACACCGCGCTAGAGACATTTAGCTTACCCAAGTTACAGCGTTTTCGCGTTTGCGCAGCTAAACGCAACTTTACTGAGGTTGAGTAGTACCGACAGGCATTCGCAACACAGGTTCGCAGCTCTTAGAAATCGATTTCCCAGAGACAAAACACTTCTCCCCTGCCCAAATTACACTACACGAACATGTATTCCTGCTGATTCAGCCCATTTTCAAAGATGTCCGTCGTTTCACACTGTGATTTCTAGAGTTTGAGACCTTTATTCTCCAGGGATTCACCAGCATTCTCCTGAAAACGGCTACTTCTGCACGCGAAATTGTCAATGATTCCAGCATCCAACTTAGTTCACAGCTCTCTGAACGTGATTTCCCAGTGCTCAAACACAGTGTTACAGCTATACAGGCTCTTTCCACATCTATTGCTAGAGTTTTCAAGCACATTCAAACGTATTTCCCTGGAAAAGACACATGATTTCACTGCGTATAGTTCGTATGGCATCAGCATTTCCACTACTTTCATTGTGAATTCCAGTGTTTCATCAGTGTGTTCACATCTATTCTGCATCTCACACAGTGAATTCTCACTAATCTAAGCACCACCCTGATGTGCACATCTCTTTTCATAAATCTTAGCAGCAGATCAACACTGCGCTAGAGACATTTAGCTTTCCCAAGTTACAGCGTTTTCGCGTTTGCAAAGCTAAACGCAACCTCACTGATGTTGAGCAGTACAGACAGGAATTGGCAAACCAGATTCACAGCTCTTAGAAATCAATTTCCCAGAGACAAAACACTTCCCCCCTGCCCAAATTACACTACACAAACATGTATTCCTGCTCACTCAGCCAATTCCCAAGATGTCCTTGGTTTCACACAGTGATTTCTAGAGTTTGAGACCTTTATTCTCCAAGGATTCACCAGCATTCTCCTGAAAACGGCTACTTCTGCACGCGAAATTCTCAATGAATTCAGCATCCAACTTAGTTCACAGCTCTCTGAACGTGATTTCCAAGTGCTCAAACACAGTGTTACAGCTATGCAGGCTCTTTCCACATCTATTGCTAGAGTTTTCAAGCACATTCAAACGTATTACCCTGGAAAAGACACATGATTTCACTGCGTATAGTTCACACAGCATCAGCATTTCCACTACCTTCATTGTGAATTCCAGTGTTTCATCAGTGTTTTCACATCTATTCTGCATCTCCCACAGTGAATTCTCACTAATATAAGCACCACCCTGATGTGCACATCTCTTTGCATAAAACTTCGCAGCAGATCAACATCGCGCTAGAGACATTTAGCTTTCCCAAGTTACAGCGTTTTCGAGTTTGCACAGCTAAACGAAACCTCACTGAGGTGGAGTAGTACAGACAGGCATTGGCAAACCAGGTTCGCTGCTCTTAGAAATCGATTTCCCAGAGACAAAACACTTCCCCCCTGCCCAAATTACACTACACAAACATGTATTCCTGCTCATTCAGCCAATTTCCAGGATGTCCGTGGTTTCACACTGTGATTTCTAGAGTTTCAAACCTTTATTCTCCAGGGATTCACCAGCATTCTCCTGAAAACGGCTACTTCTGCACGCGAAATTCTGAATGAATCCAGCATCCAACTTAGTTCACAGCTCTCTGAACGTGAAATCTCAGTGTTCAAACACAGTGTTACAGCTATACAGCCTCTATCCACATCTATTCCTAGTGTTTTCAAGCACATTCACACGTATTACCCTGGAAAAGACACATGATTTCACTGCGTATAGTTCACACAGCAGCAGCATTTCCACTACCTTCATTTTGAATTGCAGTGTTTAATCAGTGTTTTCACATCCATTCTCCATCTCCCACAGTGAATTCTAACTAATCTAAGCACCACCCTGATGTGCACATCTCTTTGCATAGAACTTCTCAGCAGATCAACACCGCGCTAGAGACATTTAGCTTTCCCAAGTTACAGCGTTTTCGCGTTTGCGCAGCTAAACGCAACCTCACTGAAGTTGAGTAGTACAGACAGGCATTCGCAAACCAGGTTCGCAGCTCTTAGAAATCGATTTCCCAGAGACAAAACACTTCACCCCTGCTCAAATTACACTACACGAACATGTATTCCTGCTGATTCAGCCCATTTCCGAAGATATCCGTGGTTTCAAACTGTGATTTCTAGAGTTTGAGACCTTTATTCTCCAGGGGTTCACCAGCATTCTCCTGAAAACGGCTACTTCTGCACGCGAAATTATCAATGAATCCAGCATCCAACTTAGTTCACAGCTCTCTGAACGTGATTTCCCAGTGCTCAAACACAGTGTTACAGCTATACAGGCTCTTTCCACATCTATTCCTAGAGTTTTCAAGCACATTCACACGTATTTCCCTGGAAAAGACACATGATTTCACTGTTTTTAGTTCACTCTGCATCAGCATTTCCACTACTTTCATTGTGAATTCCAGTGTTTCATCAGTGTTTTCACATCTATTCTGCATCTCCCACAGTGAATTCTCACTAATCTAAGCACCACCCTGATGTGCACATCTCTTTTCATAAATCTTAGCAGCAGATCAACACTGCGCTAGAGACATTTAGCTTTCCCAAATTACAGCGTTTTCGCGTTTGCACAAATAAACGCAACCTCACTGAGGTGGAGTAGTACAGACAGGAATTGGCAAACCAGATTCGCTGCTATTAGAAATCGATTTCCCAGAGACAAAACACTTCCCCCCTGCCCAAATTACACTACACAAACATGTATTCCTGCTCACTCAGCCAATTCCCAAGATGTCCTTGGTTTCACACTGTGATTTCTAGAGTTTGAGACCTTTATTCTCCAAGGATTCACCAGCATTCTCCTGAAAACGGCTACTTCTGCACGCGAAATTCTCAATGAATCAGCATCCAACTTAGTTCACAGCTCTCTGAACGTGATTTCCAAGTGCTCAAACACAGTGTTACAGCTATGCAGGCTCTTTCCACATCTATTGCTAGAGTTTTCAAGCACATTCAAACGTATTACCCTGGAAAAGACACATGATTTCACTGCGTATAGTTCACACAGCATCAGCATTTCCACTACCTTCATTGTGAATTCCAGTGTTTCATCAGTGTTTTCACATCTATTCTGCATCTCCCACAGTGAATTCTCACTAATATAAGCACCACCCTGATGTGCACATCTCTTTGCATAAAACTTCGCAGCAGATCAACATCGCGCTAGAGACATTTAGCTTTCCCAAGTTACAGCGTTTTCGAGTTTGCACAGCTAAACGCAACCTCACTGAGGTGGAGTAGTACAGACAGGCATTGGCAAACCAGGTTCGCTGCTCTTAGAAATCGATTTCCCAGAGACAAAACACTTCCCCCCTGCCCAAATTACACTACACAAACATGTATTCCTGCTCATTCAGCCAATTTCCAGGATGTCCGTGGTTTCACACTGTGATTTCTAGAGTTTCAAACCTTTATTCTCCAGGGATTCACCAGCATTCTCCTGAAAACGGCTACTTCTGCACAAGAAATTCTCAATGAATCCAGCATCCAACTTAGTTCACAGCTCTCTGAACGTGATATCTCAGTGTTCAAACACAGTGTTACAGCTATACAGCCTCTATCCACATCTATTCCTAGTGTTTTCAAGCACATTCACACGTATTACCTTGGAAAAGACACATGATTTCACTGGGTATAGTTTACACAGCAGCAGCATTTCCACTACCTTCATTGTGAATTCCAGTGTTTAATCGGTGTTTTCACATCCATTCTCCATCTCCCACAGTGAATTCTAACTAATCTAAGCACCACCCTGATGTGCACATCTCTTTGCATAGAACTTCTCAGCAGATCAACACCGCGCTAGAGACATTTAGCTTAACCAAGTTACAGCGTTTTCGCGTTTGCGCAGCTAAACGCAACTTTACTGAGGTTGAGTAGTACAGACAGGCATTCGCAAAACAGGTTCGCAGCTCTTAGAAATCGATTTCCCAGAGACAAAACACTTCTCCCCTGCCCAAATTACACTACACGAACATGTATTCCTACTGATTCAGCCCATTTTCAAAGATGTCCGTCGTTTCACACTGTGATTTCTAGAGTTTGAGACCTTTATTCTCCAGGGATTCACCAGCATTCTCCTGAAAACGGCTACTTCTGCACGCGAAATTCTCATTGAATCCAGCATCCAACTTAGTTCACAGGTCTCTGAACGTGATTTCCCTGTGCTCAAACACAGTGTTACAGCTATACAGGCTCTTTCCCCATCTATTGCTAGAGTTTTCAAGCACATTCAAACGTATTTCCCTGGAAAAGACACATGATTTCACTGCGTATAGTTCGTACGGCATCAGCATTTCCACTACTTTCATTGTGAATTCCAGTGTTTCATCAGTGTTTTCACATCTATTCTGCATCTCCCACAGTGAATTCTCACTAATCTAAGCACCACCCTGATGTGCACATCTCTTTTCATAAATCTTAGCAGCAGATCAACACTGCGCTAGAGACATTTAGCTTTCCCAAGTTACAGCGTTTTCGCGTTTGCACAAATAAACGCAACCTCACTGAGGTGGAGTAGTACAGACAGGAATTGTCAAACCAGATTCGCTGCTATTAGAAATCGATTTCCCAGAGACAAAACACTTCCCCCCTGCCCAAATTACACTACACAAACATGTATTCCTGCTCACTCAGCCAATTCCCAAGATGTCCTTGGTTTCACACAGTGATTTCTAGAGTTTGAGACCTTTATTCTCCAAGGATTCACCAGCATTCTCCTGAAAACGGCTACTTCTGCACGCGAAATTCTCAATGAATTCAGCATCCAACTTAGTTCACAGCTCTCTGAACGTGATTTCCAAGTGCTCAAACACAGTGTTACAGCTATTCAGGCTCTTTCCACATCTATTGCTAGAGTTTTCAAGCACATTCAAACGTATTACCCTGGAAAAGACACATGATTTCACTGCGTATAGTTCACACTGCATCAGCATTTCCACTACCTTCATTGTGAATTCCAGTGTTTCATCAGTGTTTTCACATCTATTCTGCATCTCCCACAGTGAATTCTCACTAATCTGAGCACCACCCTGATGTGCACATCTCTTTGCATAAAACTTCGCAGCAGATCAACATCGCGCTAGAGACATTTAGCTTTCCCAAGTTACAGCGTTTTCGCGTTTGCACAGCTAAACGCAACCTCACTGAGGTGGAGTAGTACAGACAGGCATTGGCAAACCAGGTTCGCAGCTCTTAGAAATCGATTTCCCAGAGACAAAACACTTCCCCCCTGCCCAAATTACACTACACAAACATGTATTCCTGCTCATTCAGCCAATTTCCAGGATGTCCGTGGTTTCACACTGTGATTTCTAGAGTTTCAAACCTTTATTCTCCAGGGATTCACCAGCATTCTCCTGAAAACGGCTACTTCTGCACACGAAATTCTGAATGAATCCAGCATCCAACTTAGTTCACAGCTCTCTGAACGTGAAATCTCAGTGTTCAAACACAGTGTTACAGCTATACAGCCTCTATCCACATCTATTCCTAGTGTTTTCAAGCACATTCACACGTATTACCCTGGAAAAGACACATGATTTCACTACGTATAGTTCACACAGCAGCAGCATTTCCACTACCTTCATTTTGAATTCCAGTGTTTAATCGGTGTTTTCACATCCATTCTCCATCTCCCACAGTGAATTCTAACTAATCTAAGCACCACCCTGATGTGCACATCTCTTTGCATAGAACTTCTCAGCAGATCAACACCGCGCTAGAGACATTTAGCTTAACCAAGTTACAGCGTTTTCGTGTTTGCGCAGCTAAACGCAACTTTACTGAGGTTGAGTAGTACAGACAGGCATTCGCAAAACAGGTTCGCAGCTCTTAGAAATCGATTTCCCAGAGACAAAACACTTCTCCCCTGCCCAAATTACACTACACGAACATGTATTCCTGCTGATTCAGCCCATTTTCAAAGATGTCCGTCGTTTCACACTGTGATTTCTAGAGTTTGAGACCTTTATTCTCCAGGGATTCACCAGCATTCTCCTGAAAACGGCTACTTCTGCACGCGAAATTGTCAATGATTCCAGCATCCAACTTAGTTCACAGCTCTCTGAACGTGATTTCCCAGTGCTCAAACACAGTGTTACAGCTATACAGGCTCTTTCCACATCTATTGCTAGAGTTTTCAAGCACATTCAAACGTATTTCCCTGGAAAAGACACATGATTTCACTGCGTATAGTTCGTACGGCATCAGCATTTCCACTACTTTCATTGTGAATTCCAGTGTTTCATCAGTGTTTTCACATCTATTCTGCATCTCCCACAGTGAATTCTCACTAATCTAAGCACCACCCTGATGTGCACATCTCTTTTCATATATCGTAGCAGCAGATCAACACTGCGCTAGAGACATTTAGCTTTCCCAAGTTACAGCGTTTTCGCGTTTGCACAAATAAACGCAACCTCACTGAGGTGGAGTAGTACAGACAGGAATTGGCAAACCAGATTCGCTGCTATTAGAAATTGATTTCCCAGAGACAAAACACTTCCCCCCTGCCCAAATTACACTACACAAACATGTATTCCTGCTCACTCAGCCAATTCCCAAGATGTCCTTGGTTTCACACTGTGATTTCTAGAGTTTGAGACCTTTATTCTCCAGGGGTTCACCAGCATTCTCCTGAAAACGGCTACTTCTGCAAGGGAAATTCTCAATGAATCCAGCGTCCAACTTAGTTCACAGCTCTCTGAATGTTATTTCCCAGTGCTCAAACACAGTGTTACAGCTATACAGGCTCTTTCCACATCTATTCCTAGAGTTTTCAAGCACATTCACACGTATTTCCCTGATAAAGACCCATGATTTCACTGCGTTTAGTTCACTCTGCATCAGCATTTCCACTACCTTCATTGTGAATTCCAGAGTTTCATCAGTGTTTTCAAATCTATTCTCCATCTCCCACAGTGAATTCTCACTAATCTAAGCACCACGATGCTGTGCACATCTCTTTGAATACAACTTCACTGCAGATCAACACTGCGCTAGAGACATTCAGCTTTCCCAGGGTATAGCGTTTTCGCGTTTGCGAAGCTAAACGCAACCTCACTGAGGTTGAGCATTTCTGACAGGCATTCGCAAACCAGGTTCACAGCTCTTAGAAATCGATTTCCCAGAGACAAAACACTTCCCCCCTGCTCAAATTACACTACACAAACATGTATTCCTGCTCATTCAGCCAATTTCCAAGGTGTCCGTAGTTTCACATTGTGATTTCTAGAGTTTGAGACCTTTATTCTCCAGGGATTCACCAGCATTCTCCTGAAAACGGCTACATCCGCATGCAAAGTTCTCAATGAATCCAGCATGCAACTTAGTTCACAGCTCTCTGAACGTGATTTCCCAGGGCTCAAACACAGTGTTAAAGCTATACAGGCTCTTTCCACATCTATTCCTAGTGTTTTCAAGCACATTCACATGTATTTCCCGGGAAAAGACCCATGATTTCACTGCGTTTAGTTCACTCTGCATCAGCATTTCCACTACCTTCATTGTGAATTCCAGTGTTTCATCAGTGTTTTCACATCTATTCTCCATCTCCCACAGTGAATTCTAACTAACCAAAGCACCACCCTGATGTGCACATCTCTTTGCATCGAACTTCTCAGCAGATCAACACCGCGCTAGAGACATTTCGCTTTCCCAGGTTATAGCATTTTCGCGTTTGCGCAGCTAAACGCAACTTCACTGAGGTTGAGTAGTACAGACAGGCATTCGCAAAACAGGTTCGCAGCTCTTAGAAATCGATTTCCCAGAGACAAAACACTTCCCCCCTGCTCAAATTACACTACACAAACATGTATTCTTGCTCATTCAGCCCATTTTCAAAGATGTCCGTCGCTTCACACTGTGATTTCTAGAGTTTGAGACCTTTATTCTCCAGGGATTCACCAGCATTCTCCTGAAAACGGCTACTTCTGCACGCGAAATTCTCAATGAATCCAGCATCCAACTTAGTTCACAGCTCTCTGAACGTGATTTCCCAGTGCTCAAACACAGTGTTACAGCTATACAGGCTCTTTCCACATCTATTCCTAGAGTTTTCAAGCACATTCACACGTATTTCCCTGGAAAAGACACATGATTTCACTGCATTTAGTTCACTCTGCATCAGCATTTCCACTACTTTCATTGTGAATTCCAGTGTTTCATCAGTGTTTTCACATCTATTCTCCATCTCCCACAGTGAATTCTCACTAATCTAAGCACCACCCTGATGTGCACATCTCTTTTCATATATCGTAGCAGCAGATCAACACTGCGCTAGAGACATTTAGCTTTCCCAAGTTACAGCGTTTTCGCGTTTGCACAAATAAACGCAACCTCACTGAGGTGGAGTAGTACAGACAGGAATTGGCAAACCAGATTCGCTGCTATTAGAAATTGATTTCCCAGAGACAAAACACTTCCCCCCTGCCCAAATTACACTACACAAACATGTATTCCTGCTCACTCAGCCAATTCCCAAGATGTCCTTGGTTTCACACTGTGATTTCTAGAGTTTGAGACCTTTATTCTCCAAGGATTCACCAGCATTCTCCTGAAAACGGCTACTTCTGCATGCGAAATTCTCAATGAATTCAGCATCCAACTTAGTTCACAGCTCTCTGAACGTGATTTCCAAGTGCTCAAACACAGTGTTACAGCTATGCAGGCTCTTTCCACATCTATTGCTAGAGTTTTCAAGCACATTCAAACGTATTACCCTGGAAAAGACACATGATTTCACTGCGTATAGTTCACACAGCATCAGCATTTCCACTACCTTCATTGTGAATTCCAGTGTTTCATCAGTGTTTTCACATCTATTCTGCATCTCCCACAGTGAATTCTCACTAATATAAGCACCACCCTGATGTGCACATCTCTTTGCATAAAACTTCGCAGCAGATCAACATCGCGCTAGAGACATTTAGCTTTCCCAAGTTACAGCGTTTTCGCGTTTGCACAGCTAAACGCAACCTCACTGAGGTGGAGTAGTACAGACAGGCATTGGCAAACCAGGTTCGCTGCTCTTAGAAATCGATTTCCCAGAGACAAAACACTTCCCCCCTGCCCAAATTACACTACACAAACATGTATTCCTGCTCATTCAGCCAATTTCCAGGATGTCCGTGGTTTCACACTGTGATTTCTAGAGTTTGAAACCTTTATTCTCCAGGGATTCACCAGCATTCTCCTGAAAACGGCTACTTCTGCACGCGAAATTCTGAATGAATCCAGCATCCAACTTAGTTCACAGCTCTCTGAACGTGAAATCTCAGTGTTCAAACACAGTGTTACAGCTATACAGCCTCTATCCACATCTATTCCTAGTGTTTTCAAGCACATTCACACGTATTACCCTGGAAAAGACACATGATTTCACTGCGTTTAGTTCACTCTGCATCAGCATTTCCACTACTTTCATTGTGAATTCCAGTGTTTCATCAGTGTTTTCACATCTATTCTCCATCTCCCACAGTGAATTCTAACTAATCTAAGCACCACCCTGATGTGCACATCTCTTTGCATAGAACTTCTCAGCAGATCAACACCGCGCTAGAGACATTTAGCTTTCCCAAGTTATAGCGTTTTCGCGTTTGCGCAGCTAAACGCAAGTTCACTGAGGTTGAGTAGTACAGACAGGCATTCGCAAAACAGGTTCGCAGCTCTTAGAAATCAATTTCCCAGAGACAAAACACTTCCCCTGTGCTCAAATTACACTACACGAAGATATATTCCTGCTGATTCAGCCCATTTCCAAAGATATCCGTCGTTTCACACTGTGATTTCTAGAGTTTGAGACCTTTATTCTCCAGGGATTCACCAGCATTCTCCTGAAAACGGCTACTTCTGCACGCGAAATTCTCAATGAATCCAGCATCCAACTTAGTTCACAGCTCTCTGAACGTGATTTCCCAGTGCTCAAACACAGTGTTGCAGCTATACAGGCTCTTTCCACATCTATTCCTAGAGTTTTCAAGCACATTCACAGGTATTTCCCTGGAAAAGACACATGATTTCACTGCATTTAGTTCACTCTGCATCAGCATTTCCACTACTTTCATTGTGAATTCCAGTGTTTCATCAGTGTTTTCACATCTATTCTCCATCTCCCACAGTGAATTCTCACTAATCTAAGCACCACCCTGATGTGCACATCTCTTTGCATACAACTTCACTGCAGATCAACACTGCGCTAGAGACATTCAGCTTTCCCAGGGTATAGCGTTTTCGCGTTTGCGAAGCTAAACGCAACCTCACTGAGGTGGAGTAGTACAGACAGGAATTGGCAAACCAGATTCGCTGCTATTAGAAATCGATTTCCCAGAGACAAAACACTTCCCCCCTGCCCAAATTACACTACACAAACATGTATTCCTGCTCACTCAGCCAATTCCCAATATGTCCGTTGTTTCACACTGTGATTTCTAGAGTTTGAGACCTTTATTCTCCAGGGATTCACCAGCATTCTCCTGAAAACGGCTACTTCTGCACTCGAAATTCTCAATGAATCCAACTTAGTTCACAGCTCTCTGAACGTGATTTCCCAGTGCTCAAACACAGTGTTACAGCTATACAGGCTCTTTCCACATCTATTCCTAGAGTTTTCAAGCACATTCAAACGTATTACCCTGGAAAAGACACATGATTTCACTGCGTTTAGTTCACTCTGCATCAGCATTTCCACTACTTTCATTGTGAATTCCAGTGTTTCATCAGTGTTTTCAAATCTATTCTCCATCTTCCCCAGTGAATTCTCACTAATCTAAGCACCACGATGCTGTGCACATCTCTTTGGATACAACTTCACTGCAGATCAACACTGCGCTAGAGACATTCAGCTTTCCCAAGTTATAGCGTTTTCGCGTTTGCGCAGCTAAACGCAACCTCACTGAGGTTGAGCATTTCTGACAGGCATTCGCAAACCAGGTTCGCAGCTCTTAGAAATAGATTTCCCAGAGACAAAACACTTCCCCCCTGCTCAAATTACACTACACAAACATGTATTCTTGCTCATTCAGCCAATTTCCAGGATGTCCGTGGTTTCACACTGTGATTTCTAGAGTTTGAGACCTTTATTCTCCAGGGATTCACCAGCATTCTCCTGAAAACGGCTACTTCTGCACGCGAAATTCTCAATGAATCCAGCATCCAACTTAGTTCACAGCTCTCTGAACGTGATATCTCAGTGTTCAAACACAGTGTTACAGCTATACAGGGTCTTTCCACATCTATTCCTAGTGTTTTCAAGCACATTCACACGTATTTCCCTGGAAAAGACACATGATTTCACTGCGTTTAGTTCACTCTGCATCAGCATTTACACTACTTTCATTGTGAATTCCAGTGTTTCATCAGTTTTTTCACATCTATTCTCCATCTCCCACAGTGAATTCTAATCTAAGCACCACCCTGATGTGCACATCTCTTTGCATAGAACTTCTCAGCAGTTCAAAACCGCGCTAGAGACATTTAGCTTTCCCAAGTTACAGCGTTTTCGCGTTTGCGCAGCTAAACGCAACTTTACTGAGGTTGAGTAGTACAGACAGGCATTCGCAAAACAGGTTCGCAGCTCTTAGAAATCGATTTCCCAGAGACAAAACACTTCCCCCCCCTGCCCAAATTACACTACACGAACATGTATTCCTGCTGGTTCAGCCCATTTTCAAAGATGTCCGTCGTTTCACACTGTGATTTCTAGAGTTTGAGACCTTTATTCTCCAGGGGTTCACCAGCATTCTCCTGAAAACGGCTACTTCTGCACGCGAAATTCTCAATGAATCCAGCATTCAACTTAGTTCACAGTTCTCTGAACGTGAGTTTCCAGTGCTCAAACACAGTGTTGCAGCTATACAGGCTCTTTCCACATCTATTCCTAGAGTTTTCAAGCACATTCACACGTATTTCCCTGGAAAAGACACATGATTTCACTGCATTTAGTTCACTCTGCATCAGCATTTCCACTACTTTCATTGTGAATTCCAGTGTTTCATCAGTGTTTTCACATCTATTCTCCATCTCCCACAGTGAATTCTCACTAATCTAAGCACCACCCTGATGTGCACATCTCTTTTCATATATCGTAGCAGCAGATCAACACTGCGCTAGAGACATTTAGCTTTCCCAAGTTACAGCGTTTTCGCGTTTGCACAAATAAACGCAACTTCACTGAGGTTGAGTAGTACAGACAGGCATTCGAAAACAGCTTCGCAGCTCCTAGAAATCGATTTTCCAGAGACAAAACACTTCCCCCCTGCCCAAATTACATTACACAAACATGTATTCCTGCTCATTCATCCAATTCCCAATATGTCCGTTGTTTCACACTGTGATTTCTAGAGTTTGAGACCTTTATTCTCCAGGGGTTCACCAGCATTCTCCTGAAAACGGCTACTTCTGCACGCGAAATTCTCAATGAATCCAGCATCCAACTTAGTTCACAGCTCTCTGAACGTGATTTCCCAGTGCTCAAACACAGTGTTACAGCTATACAGGCTCTTTCCACATCTATTGCTAGAGTTTTCAAGCACATTCAAACGTATTTCCCTGGAAAAGACACATGATTTCACTGCGTATAGTTCACACAGCATCAGCATTTCCACTACCTTCATTGTGAATTCCAGTGTTTCATCAGTGTTTTCACATCTATTCTGCATCTCCCACAGTGAATTCTCACTAATCTAAGCACCACCCTGATGTGCACATCTCTTTGCATAAAACTTCGCAGCAGATCAACATCGCGCTAGAGACATTTAGCTTTCCCAAGTTACAGCGTTTTCGCGTTTGCACAGCTAAACGCAACCTCACTGAGGTGGAGTAGTACAGACAGGCATTGGCAAACCAGGTTCGCTGCTCTTAGAAATCGATTTCCCAGAGACAAAACACTTCCCCCCTGCCCAAATTACACTACACAAACATGTATTCCTGCTCATTCAGCCCATTTCCAAAGATATCCGTGGTTTCACACTGTGATTTCTAGAGTTTGAGACCTTTATTCTCCAGGGGTTCACCAGCATTCTCCTGAAAACGGCTACTTCTGCACGCGAAATTCTCAATGAATCCAGCATCCAACTTAGTTCACAGCTCTCTGAACGTGATTTTCCAGTGTTCAAACACAGTGTTGCAGCTATACAGGGTCTTTCCACATCTATTCCTAGTGATTTCAAGCACATTCACACGTATTTCCCTGGAAAAGACACATGATTTCACTGCGTATAGTTCACACAGCAGCAGCATTTCCACTACCTTCATTGTGAATTCCAGTGTTTAATCGGTGTTTTCACATCCATTCTCCATCTCCTACAGTGAATTCTAACTAATCTAAGCACCACCCTGATGTGCACATCTCTTTGCATAAAACTTAGCAGCAGATCAACACCGCGCTAGAGACATTTAGCTTTCCCAAGTTACAGCGTTTTCGCGTTTGCGCAGCTAAACGCAACTTTACTGAGGTTGAGTAGTACAGACAGGCATTCGCAAAACAGGTTCGCAGCTCTTAGAAATCGATTTCCCAGAGACAAAACACTTCTCCCCTGCCCAAATTACACTACACGAACATGTATTCCTGCTGATTCAGCCCATTTTCAAAGATGTCCGTCGTTTCACACTGTGATTTCTAGAGTTTGAGACCTTTATTCTCCAGGGATTCACCAGCATTCTCCTGAAAACGGCTACTTCTGCACGCGAAATTCTCATTGAATCCAGCATCCAACTTAGTTCACAGGTCTCTGAACGTGATTTCCCCGTGCTCAAACACAGTGTTACAGCTATACAGGCTCTTTCCACATCTATTGCTAGAGTTTTCAAGCACATTCAAACGTATTTCCCTGGAAAAGACACATGATTTCACTGCGTATAGTTCGTACGGCATCAGCATTTCCACTACTTTCATTGTGAATTCCAGTGTTTCATCAGTGTTTTCACATCTATTCTGCATCTCCCACAGTGAATTCTCACTAATCTAAGCACCACCCTGATGTGCACATCTCTTTTCATATATCGTAGCAGCAGATCAACACTGCGCTAGAGACATTTAGCTTTCCCAAGTTACAGCGTTTTCGCGTTTGCACAAATAAACGCAACCTCACTGAGGTGGAGTAGTACAGACAGGAATTGGCAAACCAGATTCGCTGCTATTAGAAATCGATTTCCCAGAGACAAAACACTTCCCCCCTGCCCAAATTACACTACACAAACATGTATTCCTGCTCACTCAGCCAATTCCCAAGATGTCCTTGGTTTCACACTGTGATTTCTAGAGTTTGAGACCTTTATTCTCCAAGGATTCACCAGCATTCTCCTGAAAACGGCTACTTCTGCACGCGAAATTCTCAATGAATCCAGCATCCAACTTAGTTCACAGGTCTCTGAACGTGATTTCCCCGTGCTCAAACACAGTGTTACAGCTATACAGGCTCTTTCCACATCTATTGCTAGAGTATTCAAGCACATTCAAACGTATTTCCCTGGAAAAGACACATGATTTCACTGAGTATAGTTCATACTGCATCAGCATTTCCATTACTTTCATTGTGAATTCCAGTGTTTCATCAGTGTTTTCACATCTATTCTGCATCTCCCACAGTGAATTCTCACTAATCTAAGCACCACCCTGATGTGCACATCTCTTTGAATACAACTTCACTGCAGATCAACACTGCGCTAGAGACATTCAGCTTTCCCAGGGTATAGCGTTTTCGCGTTTGCGAAGCTAAACGCAACCTCACTGAGGTTGAGCATTTCTGACAGGCATTCGCAAACCAGGTTCGCAGCTCTTAGAAATCGATTTCCCAGAGACAAAACACTTCCCCCCTGCTCAAATTACACTACACAAACATGTATTCCTGCTCATTCAGCCAATTTCCAGGATGTCCGTGGTTTCACACTGTGATTTCTAGAGTTTGAGACCTTTATTCTCCAGGGATTCACCAGCATTCTCCTGAAAACGGCTACTTCTGCAAGGGAAATTCTCAATGAATCCAGCATCCAACTTAGTTCACAGCTCTCTGAACGTGATATCTCAGTGTTCAAACACAGTGTTGCAGCTATACAGGGTCTTTCCACATCTATTCCTAGTGATTTCAAGCACATTCACACATATTTCCCTGATAAAGACCCATGATTTCACTGCGTTTAGTTCACTCTGCATCAGCATTTCCACTACCTTCATTGTGAATTCCAGTGTTTCATCAGTGTTTTCACATCTATTCACCAACTCCCACAGTGAATTCTAACTAATCTAAGCACCAACCTGATGGGCACATCTCTTTGCATAGAACTTCTCAGTAGATCAACACAGCCCTAGAGACATTTACTTTCCCAAGTTATATCGTTTTCACGTTTGCGCAGCGAAACGCAACTTCACTGAGGTTGAGTAGTACAGACAGGCATTCGCAAAACAGGTTCGCAGCTCTTAGAAATCGATTTCCCAGAGACAAAACACTTCCCCCCCCTGCCCAAATTACACTACACGAACATGTATTCCTGCTGATTCAGCCCATTTTCCAAGGTGTCCGTAGTTTCACATTGTGATTTCTAGAGTTTGAGACCTTTATTCTCCAGGGATTCACCAGCATTCTCCTGAAAACGGCTACATCCGCATGCAAAGTTCTCAATGAATCCAGCATGCAACTTAGTTCACAGCTCTCTGAACGTGATTTCCCCGTGCTCAAACACAGTGTTACAGCTATACAGGCTCTTTCCACATCTATTGCTAGAGTTTTCAAGCACATTCAAACGTATTTCCCTGGAAAAGACACATGATTTCACTGCGTATAGTTCGTACGGCATCAGCATTTCCACTACTTTCATTGTGAATTCCAGTGTTTCATCAGTGTTTTCACATCTATTCTGCATCTCCCACAGTGAATTCTCACTAATCTAAGCACCACCCTGATGTGCACATCTCTTCTCATATATCGTAGCAGCAGATCAACACTGCGCTAGAGACATTTAGCTTTCCCAAGTTACAGCGTTTTCGCGTTTGCACAAATAAACGCAACCTCACTGAGGTGGAGTAGTACAGACAGGAATTGGCAAACCAGATTCGCTGCTATTAGAAATTGATTTCCCAGAGACAAAACACTTCCCCCCTGCCCAAAATACACTACACAAACATGTATTCCTGCTCACTCAGCCAATTCCCAAGATGTCCTTGGTTTCACACTGTGATTTCTAGAGTTTGAGACCTTTATTCTCCAAGGATTCACCAGCATTCTCCTGAAAACGGCTACTTCTGCACTCGAAATTCTCAATGAATCCAGCATCCAACTTAGTTCACAGGTCTCTGAACGTGATTTCCCCGTGCACAAACACAGTGTTACAGCTATACAGGCTCTTTCCACATCTATTGCTAGAGTATTCAAGCACATTCAAACGTATTTCCCTGGAAAATCACATGATTTCACTGCGTATAGTTCATACTGCATCAGCATTTCCATTACTTTCATTGTGAATTCCAGTGTTTCATCAGTGTTTTCACATCTATTCTGCATCTCCCACAGTGAATTCTCACTAATCTGAGCACCACCCTGATGTGCACATCTCTTTGCATAAAACTTCGCAGCAGATCAACATCGCGCTAGAGACATTTAGCT